>JAUKNK010000183.1:600000-783937 GCA_030765055.1 Mantis religiosa
TTAAAGACTGACTTTCCGTTTCTGTAATCAGCGACCAACTACATTTTAACAGTACTTATTATAAATTAGATTAAATACTTTGTAACGTTTGGAAATTTTTTCCCAGATCAAAACTGAAATTTCTTTAAAAGCTTCGAAATTAACAGAGAAAAAAATGTCTCAGCGGTAGATAGACTCGTGCGAGTACTCTAACGCGCAAAAGATACCGGCTTATCGTAAGTGGGCAAAAATGTTTGGACCTTTTCAACGTAGTAAAACCGTCTGTGAAGTCCCCTTCCACAGGAACAAAAAATGTACAGATGTTCTGCTGGATCTTCATCAAGTGTGTCGAGGACCATCTGCTCATGCCCTCCTACACCTACGCTATTTGGTACGCCACCAGATACCGTGCGAAACCCATTTGACATAGAGATCACTTGTTCGTAGCACACTAACGTGTGTGAGTAACGGTTTATTTCTTTTGTTCAGTAACAAGCTCCAGTCAGTCTTTTGTTTTGCTCTGATTAAGTTCACTGAGAGCATCGAGTTAATGCAAAAATCTTCCTGTTGTTTTGCTTGCGAAAGAAACGAGCAGGAGCCGATTTTGCCTACTTTCTAAACAAACAGGTTAATGAGATCATGTAACATTCCTTTGTCATTTCTGCTGTAACATCAATTACTATGATTGTGCTTTCCTAATTGTAGTATTTCCCTGCATACAGAGAAGCACAGAATTCAGTATCCCAATTTTATAAGATAAAACTACATGCCATAATACTCTTCTGCATGCTACTGTCTTGTTCCCCATTATGTTCAAGAACTGTAATATTTCAGTGCATCCAAATTCATATTATAGACATTCCCCTTTTTAACATAGAGAAGCGAAAAAACAAAACAGAATAAATGAGGTCCATTATGGTACACAGTTAGCATTTGCATTTTTAAAATCACCGACACTTAATTTTTGACAAAATTTCGAGGAAAAATTGGTTTTTTGAAACATTGATAGAAACAAATCTTGAAAAATTGTAGAACCAAAATACAAATTATGTTTGGCTTTCTGGTCATTCAAATGCCCTTACACAACCTACCTACTTGTGTGTGCGTGTGCGTGCGTGCGTGCGCGCATGAAATGTACTCAGTTTTCCCGTAACCTTTAGTTTTATTTTATTTTATTTTATAACATTTTTGACACTATAAAATATACAAGCTCCAACTTTTGTTCCATTTGTTTTAAATGTTTTTGAAATGTACTCACTTAGTTTTCCCGTAATCTTTTATTTTATTTTATAACATTTTTGACACTATAAAAAAATACAAGCTCCAACTTTTGTTCCATTTGTTTTAAATGTTGGGTACCCGGTCCTTGTATATGAATAACGAGATCCAAAAAGTATTTTCTTGATATGAAGCATGGTTCAACTTCGGGGTTTAATAATTAAATATATTACTGATTTTCATAAAATTAAAAGCGTTACCTTCACTTATCACTTTCCACATCAGATCTTAACTTCTATGGTTGTAAAGTACTAAATGTCAGAAATAATACGCATCAGTCGTGCGCCGTGGCCTAGTGTGCTAGAGCGTTGTGTTCAGTTCCCTTCAACAAGGAGGAGCTGCGATAGGTAGCGAACCCTGGCCAAGAAAGCCAGCATTTACAACTGAATGTGCGTGATTGCTAACCACATCACCTCCTATCGGTTGGATGATCACCCATTTCTGCCTAGCTTTTGTGCACGTGAGGCCGGCCGTCGGGTTGGCAGGCTCTAGCCCACTTGCGGGCCGTTGCGCCATGTTTTTTTCATAAAGCACCAGCTTTCATCTTCTGGGCCATTTTACATTACCACCTTAATTTTAGTTCTGTAGTCACACAGATAAATTTACTACAATAATTATGTTCAGCCATTTTTTTGTTCCATTTATACCCCGCCTTTAACTCCAATGGTCAAATCGGCAGTCGCTCTCCTTTGGAACATTATCGAAGGTGTTAACTTGTATTCGTTGCGTTTTAATAATTAGATCACGCACACATTCGCATTCTCATTCATACTTCCAGATTCTGGGGAAGATGGGGAATTATACTGATGGGAGAAAAATCCCCACCCTCACCGCCGGGAATCGAACCCGGGACCCCCTAGCCAATGTTTGATAAATAACTTGGTTGAATGTCGAATAAATTATCATTTCAATACTAAATGCCACTTGCTGTGCTCATAAAAGTGATGTTACAGGCGTACTACAGTGCATTTCTACTTAATTAAAATAAACGGTAATGTCTTAAGAGAGGGGACCATGAAAATGGAGTTCGTGAGTCGTTTGCATTTTTAATTCCTCTCCCCTCTGCTCTCCGTTGCTCTCTACATACCACTAATACGTACTGCGTGTTGGATAATTCTTTGACGATAAAGAAAAGAAAAGCATTCTCATTTCCATGTCATTGGGAAATACTTAAAATGCCGATTCATATAATTGTTTCCTTACGAATTAATGACATAATTTATCTTAATGCTGTAATTGTTGGTATCATTGAAGAGGGAACTGAAAGAGGGGAAAGAGGCGTTTTATTTGCCTGTTAAACTTATCTGTTCTAACAAATAGTTTAAAAGATGTGGTTATTTTTTTATTTTTCGGTAAGGTGAATATCAGTTCTTTATATTTTACATCTACACTAGTTTGAATAGGAGTTTAGCTAAGATGAGCTACAGACATTTTCTAAGGGCGTGCTTTGTTAACAGTATGAAAATGCCTTCCAGCCGCGAGTTACCATATATGCAACACGCACAACATCGCTCTGCAGCAGTGTCCTTCGTGGTCTAGGGGTAACATACTAGCCTCTGGTTTACGGGGTCATTACTGCGTATGCACCCATAAACCAGTAGTGCCTGCTTGAATTAATAAAAGAAACTAAATTTAAGGAAAAACTACAGCAATAAAAAGTGTTTCTTGGGAAACGTTCCACGTCAGTCATAACTCGAACCTTCTTTAGTTATAAGGGAACATGGGGCAGGACGGGGTACTCAATATTTGTGCATCTATATTTCACATTTGAACATTTAGAAATTGTGTTTTGGTAATGTAAATGTGTTTATTATTGCATAATTACCTAAAAAAACATGAATTAAATAGACACTCGCAACAAATGGGATTAGCTATCACGTCAAAAACAAAATTGGTACATTTGCCCCTTTTTGCCCCATAGGTGGGGCAGTAAGGGGTATTATTTCTTTGACCAATTTTTATTAGTTTTTTTATTTCTTTTACATTTAGTTCACTTCTCACAATATGCACAAATATGTACATCTTCATCACTTTCGACACCTGCGCAAGAATTATGAGCCAACTGCAGGCAGCAGGGATATCTAATCCACCCTCCTTCTGAATAATCTTCGTCGTCTTTTGCCACTTCTCTCCTGTTACCAGCAGACAGATGACTTCTGGGACGTTTGGATACATGAGGATTAGGACATGTAGGCCTACCTTTCGATGATTCCCGTTTTGTTTTGCTTTTTGGCAGAGCAAGACGCCTTTTTACAGGTTTTTTAGTCATTGTTTCTTGTTCCGAATACAATAGCGCTTCCTTATAAGGGGATGTTGTCAGTACGGTGCTTTTCCGCCTGTTTTTCCAAACTTTCTTGTTTTTCTGATCTACCTTTGGAATAGGTGTGGTATTTTCTGGGCTGGAACTATGGAAACTTTTGCAGCTTGGCATCTCAATGTTTTCTCTCCCCATTGGTCAACCAGAGACAACGGACATCTCAGAAGTTGAAGGATTAACATCATCAGGAACTCCAGAAAAAGATCGATATCTGTCGTTTTGGACGGTAGGAAATCAGCATCAGCAAACACATTGATGTTCACAGACCATATTCCTGTTTTTCAAAACCCATTGACGGCCGCGCTCATTGTTGAGGCTCGCATATAACTGGCACCAAACAATGATGCAACCTGAAACAGTGTTACGAATTTTCCTGGATTACGTCTAACCCAGGAGCGAATTTCATCCTCATAATATTTGATTAGTGGTTTCATGAAAGAAACATCTAGCGGATGCATGTGAGAACGTTTTTAACAACATAATCAGAATTATCTCGTTTCTTCTTAACGTAGCGTTCAAGAGTTGTTTGGGGCACTTGAAATTGACTAGCTGCTTTTTTGTACCCCATTGAACCACCAAGTACAGCATTCACAGCCCCCTCAATTGAGACTAAAGACCACTCCTGCCTCTGTGACTTCTTTACGTAATTACGCACTATTCCGAAATCACATGAAACATGAGTAGTCAATCATATGAATAACACACAAAGAGTTTTACACCAGGTGCAAAATGGGATAGTGCCCTATTATGCCCCACCCATATTGCCCCGTAAACACAAACTTAGGTTAATGCTTGTTGATGGTTCGATATTCAAAGATGACTTAGCGAAAAACATGGATTTAGAAGTAAAATAAGTGTTATACTCCATAGTAGTTATTGTTTTTTATTTAAATGTAGATATGATGTACTTATATGCCTTGACAGATATCACGAATCTTGTAAAAACTGCTTCAAACTGTATGCATTACACAACTCGCACACACCAGAGTCTGTTGTGGCAGCCAACTGACGCGTACTAACTAAGAGCTGTGATTGAGATGACGTAGTTTTGACAGATTCCGGTAAATTGTGTCACCTACTGGAGAGAAAACACGTATACCCCGTTCTGCCTCACTACCCCAATATGCCCCATGTTCCCCTATATACATATTTGTAATTTCTTGGAAGGCGGAGGGCGATGGACTTATTTTCGGGCATAAAAATCTTCAGCAAGTATTCCTTCGGAAGGCAAGTAAAGCCGGTGATCCTGAGTCGAAGATTTACGGTACGTAAAATAACTTCAGGTGTGATAAAAGAGGCCGCTGAGCAAAATTAAGCGGTCTTTCACGTCCAAAATAGGAGTGGACGTTGAGAACCATAGTAGTTCAACAGTGCACTTAAATAAAAACACAAGTTTCACTCTGCAACATGTGACTAACAAATGAACAGCCAGTAGCCGAGCGACGCCTGCAATTCCAATATACAAACACCTGCTTTTTTCGCTCTTTTGACAATGTCCCATTCTATTAAATAAAGTATGCAACTATGTACTATAAAGTTTTCACTCTATACATAAACGGTGGATTTCATTTCGCCTTACGAGGTGCAATTTCGATCAAAGTAAATGTGAACATACAATATCTGTCAATTTCAGCATGTGTTCTTTGCAGATGCCACCTTAACATCCTGTGTTCCTTCAGCACGGATAATATTGTCAACAATAGCATAACTGACATTTAAATATTCACAAGTAGTCTTTGGAAATGACTTTGGGATAAGTTTTATTATATATCGCTACGTTGTTTGAAAGCAAGCGGAGAGGAGAGAGGTACACTTGGTTCCATCGATGCTGTCCCTTCAGATTTAGGTGCATTCTATCAGCCTCGGCAGGGAGTTTGTGTGTGTGTGTGTGTGTGTGTGTGTGTGTGTGTGTGTGTGTGTGTGTGTGTGTGTGTGTGTGTGTGTGTTGTGTGTTGTGTGGTGTGTGGTGTGTGGTGTGTGGTGTGTGGTGTGTGTGTGTGTGTGTGTGTGTGTGTGTGTGTGTGTGTGTGTGTGTGTGTGTGTGTGTGTGTGTGTGTGTGTGTGTGTGTGTGTGTGTGTGTGTGTGAAGCGTTCGGCTTCTGTTATTCGACCAAGCAGTGGCGTGTGTTAGGGACACAGGAACTGATATTTTAGGTGAATAAGCATTTTTGGTTTCTTAATTATTTCTCAATTTGCTAGTCCAGCGGCATGTCTAAGTTACCGTGTACTCCCTGTTAATTCCACTGAATTCGTCCACTTTCTCGTTCTGTATGTGGTTGTTTCCCTTGGTTTTGCATTACTGCACATGAAATTTATTCCTATCATGCCAGTTTCAATCAGATTTGTATGTAAACTTACACATGTGATCTCAAACGCACCCTCTAAAGTTTCAAATATATATTTTATGATTATTTCATTCATCGACTCAGAAGAAATTAATTTATTCCGTAAAATGGAATTTTAACACCAATTTCATAAAAACTAAAAATTATTTCACTGCAAGCAAACATCAACTTCAACTTAATGCTTCAAATTATTCTCAGTTTTCTAAAGAATCTGAAAATATCATTTCTCTTAAAATGTGAAAGTATAATTCATTTTCTGGCTTGCCCCATAGCTCAGTCGGTAGAGCATCTGACTACCGTGACAGGTGTCCCGGGGCGATTCCCGGTTGGAGGTGGGGATTTTTTTCCAACCAAGATGAATCCCTATCTTCCCCACAGTCTGGAAGTATGAATGAGAGTGCGAGAGTGCGTGATCTACTGATTAAAAAGAAAAAGAAACCCAAAGTACCACCAACCTAACGTCTACGAGATAACACCATCGCGATATGTTCCAAAGGAAAACGGCCGCCGATAGGAACATTGCAGTCAAAGGCGGGGTATAAATGGGACAGTAAAAAAGTAATTTTCTTTAATGTATTTGTTTGCTAATTAACATCTAACTGCAAATGGTTGCGTAGACTTCCACGGCCTTTGGAAGAAGCCTAACATAGTTTACGGCAAAACGTCGGCAAGACTTTTAAGCCAAAAGGGCGCGGACTACGCCGGAAGAAAAGAAGCCGAAAACATTAACTGTGTTATAAAATTCAGTATCAGTGTTCTATAACTGGAGGTGAACATCAAACACGACTCTACTGTATGCGTGAAACCATCTCCTTGTTGCTGTATGTAGGTACATACTCCATCTGTGGAGGCTTGCAGAATCCCTCCCGAACATGCAGTAATGGTATAAATGGAAGCGAGTGTATCAGAGTTTCTAAATAGCCTGCAGTGCTTGGACAGGGGGACGTTATTTTCCAGTCAAAGTGCAACGAAACGCAACCGTGTCCGAAGCCCATTTATAATCGAAACACAGTCAGGCGCCTAAGATCTTTCAAGCTCTCACAGTTTAATGAAAGCGTAATCTAATTAATGAATATTTGAAATCAAATTTATTCATTCGTTGTCTCTACGCTCTTAATATTTCTAACGTTGACAATTGTGCATTAATGAGTGGAATTGTACCGCCATCTAAGAAGAAACAGATGTCAGGAATATAGAAGTTGAAGCCATCTTATTAGCACATTCTTTATAAACAAATTCAGACTAGTTTTCAATCATTATTTTAGAAGAAATGATAGGTAGACCAGGACACTATGGTAGCAGCAACGGGCTGAAACCTAAACCGCGAAGTGGCGGCGGCGGCAGCGGCAGCAGCAGCCGAAGAGGAAGAAGAAATGAAAGCTAGTATCAATACTTTCAAAGTCTGCTTTCCTATTCTTTTCTGCGGTGTAAATTCTAACTATTGAAATATGTATAATCATTTGTATTAGTTCACATTTCACATTTGTATTAGTACAATAACACATTTGTATTAGTTCAGAGGAGACACACTGTCCTACCTCTACAATGTTATTACTATATTATTATTTTGTATCTGTTCTCCCAGATCTGCAAAGCATGTAGTATTGCTGACCGATCTAATAATAATAAAAAAATACTTTCAAAGAATGAGTTCAATGTGAACTGCATTATCTTCGGCGGAAGTTTCTCAAATTTACAGTTGATTTAGTGAATATAGTGAGAAATCTGCAAGAAAATGGATCATTTTAAAGGTATTTATACTTAATGTGATTAAATGTGTAACGATATACTAATTTTTAGTTATTTTTTTATTATAATAGTGGATCAAACGTAAATAAAATAACAGTAAAATATTGTGTTTTGAGGATAACTACATTCTTTTATTCTATATTTCAGAATAAATACTTTTAAGTAAAAATGAACTTTTACACACTTATTTCAGCCTTATTAATTATTGTAGCAATACTTTATCTGATACCAAAGTTGGATATTGATTCTGAAGTAAATTGCATAAACTCTCTCTCTCTCTCTCTCTCTCCCTCTCCCTCTCCCTCTCCCTCTCCCTCTCCCTCTCCCTCTCCCTCTCCCTCTCCCTCTCCCTCTCCCTCTCCCTCTCCCTCTCCCTCTCCCTCTCCCTCTCCCTCTCCCTCTCCCTCTCCCTCTCCCTCTCCCTCTCCCTCTCCCTCTCCCCTCCCTCTCTCTCTCTCTCTCTCTCTCTCTCTCTCTCTCTCTCTCTCTAGTATAATTATTACATAGCTTCTCGCCTCGGTAGCGTAGATGGTAGCATGTCTGCCTCACGTTCAAGAGGTCCCGAGTTCGAATCTCGGTCAGGGTGAGTTACCTGGATAAGGTTTTTCCGGGGTTTTCCCTTATCCTGAAAGATAAGGGTAACTCTAAGCACCATGGACCCTGGACGCATTGAGCATCATTTCACCCAATCCATTCATCGTCCGATATGACTAAATGTTGGAGGACGTAAATTACAATAAAAAAATTACATAGTTAACTAAATTAAAGTAGAAAGTAGAAAATATCTAAAGTCTTTTACTATTATTAGGCATCTAGATTTTCTCTGAAATTGTTTAAGGGGAGAACTTGAGAAGTTATAAGTAAAATCGATAACTCAATTTTTTTTCCGTAAGTTCCACACCCAATTTTGGGACTGTTACGTCAAAATCTAAATGAATATATCGTTTTTATTATTATTATTATTAGTAGTAGTAGTAGTAGTAGTAGTAGTAGTAGTAGTAGTAGTAGTAGTAGTAGTAGTAGTAGTAGTAGTAGTAGTAGTAGTAGTAGTAGTAGTAGTAGTAGTAGTAGTAGTAGTAGTAGTAGTAGTAGTAGTAGTAGTAGTAGTAGTAGTACTTAACGCCTATTTTTACTACATACGACACTACACAGGCTTGGGCAACGATGATACATGATATGAAATAATAATTTGGAAAGGAAACGCTCCCAGTCTAAGTTTAGAGTACTGCTTTGGCATTTTTCAATTGTGAGGAGTGAGGAAGGAAAACGGTGGTATCGGGAATTGAACTATGGACCTTTGCTCCACCAATCAGCGGTCTAAAAGGTTACGTTCCATTATCTGTTTCTATTTCTCCCCTCCCATATGTTTACAAAAGGATTGCTGTAGTTTGAGGCATATTATAGACAAAGCCACGTTATATCAGAATTTTTAATATGAAACACACTACTGCTTCCACCCAGAAATCTCGTTACTGTGCATATTCAATGTGAATACAGATATGAAGTTTAATAATAAAACTAAGTACACGACTCCCATTTTCGCTCGCGTGCAAAACCAGCAGCAAGGTCTGCGGTAACTATCTATCCGTATGTAAATCGGTGATGCAATTCAAAGTAGGTTACAGTTCCGCGGCCAGCGTCTCAAAAGATCGTGTTGCGTCAACCAGGCGAAGCCCTTCGGTTATTTTCACGTCCGTGTAATTAAGGCAGCAATAAAAAGTAACTCGCTCTCCTTTACTAATGCATCTTCGCTCAATCATGTCCTGCTTTTCGGCTTAGTTTCCGTTTCCTTTGCTCTATTTTGTTTATGGAAAAGCATTTGTATTTACAAAACCAAAATAGTGCACTGTAATTAACTTTGGGTGATCCGGTATGGTCTAGTGGCTAGGATACCTGGCTTTCACCCAGGAAGCTCGGGTTCGATTCCCGGTACTAGAATTTAATTTTAACCGAGCTCAGGCGGTTTCGTCCGTGGACCGCATTCGGGAGGGCCGGGTTCGATTACCATAGCCGACACAAGGTTTTCGCGGGTCACCAAGCGAGTGCTGGATAGGTTAATTACGTCCCTCAATTTCCTGTCCCTCCATTTGATCTCCATTATCATTCCATATCATCTCTCACCTGGTAGTCTCTTCCAGGGTAGAAGTGTCACGGGTTTCTTGGCTCTGTCCTGACTGCTTGAGTCGGCCGCTCTCTGTTCCGTCTCTCATCATCCATCCTTCCTCCCGGGGATGCCCCACTTGGAGCTTAAGTACAATAAACCACAGGTTTTGGTGCCGAATCTCCTCCGTAGTAATCCTAATCCTAATTAACTTTGGTGTTACTTAGACATCTATTTTCAATGCTCATCGAATTTCCATACGTATTATTCCAGCGATATGTCGAAAATAATTAAACAAAAACTTAATTTACTGTATAGATTTTAGAAGCCGATGGCTTCTGTATTTTCCTTCACAGTATCACAAAACTGTTTAAATAATACCAATTGTTATAACTTTCAATTTGATGTAATATAATCATTTCTCATAGGGAATTTAGTGCCGTACCTTATACGCTTTATGTGTAATTTAGATTTTGTATGATTTTTAAAACATTCGTGTCATTCATGCTGTGTTTTCTGATGAAATTGGAGTGAATTAAAGCGAATCTGATTTTTGAAAAACTTATTCCCCTCACCTTCCTAATATATAATTAAAATTTGAAGGACAGAGTTTGTGTGGAAAGCTAGGGTAGCTAGAGTAGTTCTTATTTTCCACTAGAAAAGCTGCAAATGATCTGTTCTCAGGAAGTTAAGCAGAGGATAACAATGGTAAAAGTATAGTGTATAGAAAAGGAAACGAAGAAAGAGCTAAGCAAGAGAATAGTGAGATAGTTTATATATATAGCGGAAAAATTTGAGTTGCGACGAACTGAAGATAGATAAGAAAGTTGAGAGAAATGGACCGACGAAAAGTAGTCTGTTTTAAAAAAAACGTGAGCAGAGAAAGAACAAGCCTGAAAGATTAAAAAGATGAAAATCAATTAGATGAAAAAAGATTATATTATAAAAGATACATTTAACGAAATAAGTTCAGATCAGATGATATCAAGTGTTATGCAATATGAAAAATTATTAACATGAAGAGACAAAGAGGATAGTGGTTAAAAGGCAAAAATGTGGCAGGTTCAGTTTTATTGAACCCTGCACAGAAAACAATTGACTGATTTATGATAAGATACATTTATATAATTAAATCAATGATTATGTTTCAAAGCTATGAGAGCATGCGGCGTAGATTGCAATTAAAAATTCAGTTTTATGCATGAGCCATGTTTACTTGCTTTAAACAAACATAACAGGGAGGAACTCTTGATATATAAATAAAATTTAAATCACTGTTTAGCACGTCATAAAATTAATTTTGGAAGTGCCATAAAATTATGGTAAACTTAATAAATAAAGAAATAATACGTAATGAATTTTCCATATCCTCTGCTACTAAGATACAAGAGGCTCTTCTGCCTAATTTATTATGTTTCGCGCCATGAAGCACGATAAAAAAGCCTATTCAGTTAAAATGTCACGTTTCAACATAACGTATAGACTTAAGCCTGTCACACATGTCACAGGTCATGTCAAGGAATCAATTCACGGATCGCTGGACTTTCCTGGCACTTGCGACTTTCCCAAGCTTATCCGCTTCGTAGACGCGTTCTGATTGTGACTGAAATAAGATGCTTCAGATAATTTAATACAATCTCTAAATTTAAGTGTGTCACTGTTGCAAAAATAAAATGGAGTGGCACGACTTTACAATTCATAAAACAATATACCGTCACAACTTTAAAGGTAATTATACTCGTACTACACAACTTTAGGACAAAATTAGGTTTATATAAGCTGTGACCTGTGGTTTCTTCAAGTCCAACTTTACTTTCTAGAAACGAAACCTGTTTTTATGATTTGACACGAATTAGCACGCAGGTCAAACAACGTTATTGCATGCTTACTCGTATAATATGCACTCTAATCTATTTTAATGCTTCTTCAGTTCATTCTTGAAATTTGTAAATCACTGTTCGTGAAACATTCTGAAGAAAGGGCGGAAACACAGAAATGTTCAATACCCATTAAGTATTGCTTTAAAGATATGAAAAATTTGATCATTTTTCGAATCCCAGTCAACAAAATGATATTTCCTCTTAAAACAATTCAAAATTTGGTTCAGCTACCAGGAACGAAAGAATAAAATAAGCATCTTCTTTCCTAATACTGACTAATTTGAGTGTATTCGGAAACACTGTATCACAAACCACGTACATTACGGGAAATTTGCAATACAAAAGTTTATGGAAACACGTAATAGAGTGTAAATTAGCAATTGTCTCCAATTATGCGCTTGATGATCATTGGAACAAATGATTCATATATCAATAAACGAAATGGTAACTAAATGGACCCAGAGTTCCTAGACCAAGAGTTACGTATAAAGGAAAAACATTCGCCAAGTAAATCACAGTTAACAAGATACGATCTCGGAACTTCTTGAATGTGATGTAGACGCTCACAGAGGTGAGCTAGGTTTGCAGATGACATTTTTATATGGGGTCTTGCAAAAATAGTGTTATATTTTTGAAATGGAGAGGAAATTGTATAAACGAATGATATTTATCTACTATTATTTTGAAGTACAATTAGCAGATTATGTGTGGAAGAAAACAAATAAATGGTGGCCGCGTCTTCAATAAGATTTTTGTATGCAGGACTTCGAATTTTCAATTATAGACAACAAGCCAAGCACAATTTCACGATTAACTAAAGCAAATTTGTTTCTTGGGTCATTAATTGTTTGTCATATTAACATAAGCCCATGATTTAGATTAACCTCACACAAAATAATTCAACAAGGGTAAATCACATGACGTCAGAGGTTAATTAACATCACCATTACGTCAAATGATGAAGCCTCTGAACTTATTCAAAAGGTTGATGTTTCGTGAACAGCATAACACGTGGCGCCATCTTGCTGAAACGAGACTTCTTCTGAGATCAATACCTTCCAATTTAGGCCATAAATAATCTCTTATCATAGACCGGCATCTTTCACCACTGACAGTAAACCCCTCTCCGTGTCCATATTGAAAAAAAAAAAAAAAAAAGTGGCAGTGATTCTGCTATCCTAAAGTCTACTCCAGACTACAATCTCCTGGGGATGGGAATGCTCGCTCTTTGATCTCCATTCGGTTTTCATTGCTTCAACAGAGCCTTTCTTTAAACGAAATCACTCGCTCATCAGTGAGCCTCGTCGCTAAAGATAATTTTTTTGGCTGAATTCAGGGTCAACTTCTAATTGTTCCATAACCCAGTAAGAGAATACACAGCGCATCTGTTGTCATATGTAGGGCTTGGATTTCGGCGACTGCATCCTTTTTCTGATGATGCAATGTGGAAAATATATATGGCTCATAAAATTCTGAGTGAAATCAAACCACTGTAAGGGTATTTTTTTTTTTTTAATTTTTTGAAATGTTTATCTGATTGGACACTTTTTACTCATTATTAGTCATTAATCCAGCGTTTAGTAACTTTTAGCTATTTTAGTTGCATTATTCTTATATTAAAAGAATCAACCTTCAGATCACAAAATTTAAAAATGCTTGAGAATCTGTTGGAACATGACTATTGGTTGAACATTTAGACTCGTCCACCGCAGATTAATATGTCCAACTAAACGGTTTACGTCTATTGTAAGACAGACTCGCCTTCTAAAGGAATTAGGAGTGAACCTACTGCTTACTTTTGAAGGACGCCGCACGCGTACTGCTACAAGGCAGTTTTCACAGCGCAGAAATTAGTGGTTGAGATGATATTTGAAGTGCATCAAGCACAAAGTAAAACAAGTATATCAGCGAAATTGAAAATCAGGTGAAACTGGTGAAATCATTGCAAGTAACCATAAATCGTGTAGAAGGTGAAGTAAACAAGCTTGCCTTTGCTAAAATAGAAAATGATAGCCAAGAAAAATGTGTATGTTATGATGCAATTGAAAGATTTCTGATGTATTGTCAAGTAAAAGGCATTCCCTCAATGAAGAACAGCTGAAAACCCACAACTTTCTTGCTATAAGTATGCCCCAGTATCTTCGGTTGATGTTTGTAGACCCTTCTCTCTGTGCAAATCATTAATAGTTCACAACAGACATTTCTTCAAATTTGAAAACTTACAAAAGGTATTTTAATGTATTGTAATTCAGAATTCAATGATAAAGTGTAAGTGAAATGTGTAGGGAGATCAACAAATAAAGATCTTATTAACTCACCTTGAGGTCATAAAATCATCGACTGTAATATTCTTTAGGCTATCAAAATTCGGGCTCCAATTATTTGGCTTCAGCTTGTGAGGAAACACAATTTCTAATCGTGATACTGCATGTCCATATGCGAAATGCGCCCACTTATGGGGCGAGGAAATTCCCAATTCTTGTGGTCGCTTGAAAATGTATCTTCGTGGACACACTTTCAGGCACACTGTTTGTTTTCATTGGAACGTTTACGTCGTTGACGTACATTGTTTTAAAGTGCTACAGAACCAGTTGCCTTCAAGATTTGCATCACGTTGTCCTTTCGGAAGGAGATTATGAACACCAAACATTGGACGTAATGCACGGAATGTTTGGGGAATGGATGATCCATTTTGATAGTAATTTGTCAGGATTTGTACACATTGTGGAACTGTGAAACATTCCATTATTATTTGTCAATAACAACTGTAACCAAGTAAATTGAAAAGAAAAACTGCTGCCCGCCTCGGTAACGTAGGTGGTACCATATCTGTCTCACGCTCAAGAGGTCCCGAGTTCGAATCTCGGTCAGGGTGAGTTACCTGGATATGACTTTTCCGGGGTTTTCCCTTATCCTGAAAGACGAATGTTCGATAACTCTAAGCTCAATGGAACCTGTGTCCTTTGAGCATCATTTCACCCATTCCATTCATCGTCCGATATGACTTTAAAAAGTTAAAGGACGTAAATTACCAAAAAAAAACCCTACTACAGCCTTATAAACACATGAGTGTTATTGAAAGACCCTTGAGATACCCTTTATTGCACAGATTACCATGAGAATGAACATTGGCTAGCTAGCAGAAAGCTAACTTACGAGTATTAAATGTGAAAACACCGAGCCCTTTTTATTTATAGACTTTATCTGCTATTGTCCTCAGCGTCCCATTCTACATTTGGGTAAAAATCGCTTAATAAGGATTTGTGGCCTCTCTATCAAGCTTGGAGTTCTTTGCGCACCGTAAATCTGTTAAATATTTTTACGCCTAAAAAGTCCATCTCTCTCCGTCTAGCCTTGAACACGCGATCTCAGGAAGCAGGATACCTACGTGTTTTCCAGAAAATAGAATTATAACTTGTCTTATCACATTAATTTCAAACTATGAATTACTTGAAGAGGCTCAAAATAATAATACTTTGCTTTGAACCACACTCTACATAGATTGTGAACTGATAAACGCCTGTATAATGAAAAGAAAGCCGTTAAATCTTCCCGATATTTGTTTGCCAAAAGTATGTTACAGTGTTTTAAAGCGTGAATTCACTCTCACTTTACACAAATGAGCCTATTTAGCAAGGCTGCACTAAACACAGTTGCATGAACTAGAAATACAGCAAAATAGTTCTGTTCATGTAATTTACAATTGCATCATCTTGCATCAATAACAAGGGTAGGTAAGTATTTGTTAAGGTGTAGCGACCTACTTCTCTAAACAATTGACCTATATAAACTTAGAAAATAATCAACATAAAATTGTGCATAGGTAGTAATACAGGAGACATAGCTGTTGGCTTGAGGAAATACTCCATTATGCAATAAGAGGAATGTACCTCTATAATATGCCGTCAACAGTAGCGGATAGTGCACAGCTGGCTCCCTGGTTTCGGAGGCTTATACTTAATTACTGAGAAAGGAGAGGAATATAACAAATACACCAACTGAAAGTAGGTATACAACATGCTATTTATTTAAATAATGTTATAGAATTATGTCTTGAAAATTAAACCTTCAAGTTGGCCTCCGTTACAGTACAGGCATATCTGCAAGCGTCTAATGAAACTAGAAAACACACGATGCAGCAGGTCTCCGTCTATGGCCGCAATGTCTTCAGTGATGGCATCTTTCAGTGCTTGTAGAGTTGTAAGACGTCTAGTAAGACCTTTTGTTTCAAACTACACAAGAAGAAATCAGGAACTGTAAGATTGGGCGAGCGGGCAGGCCGTACAATGATGTTGCAGAAGTCAGATCTTGGAGGTCGATCCGCAAAGAGAAGTTTTTGTGGCACTTGCATTTTGTAAGGCTGAAACTTGAGTTCACGTAATATGTGTCCTATGGATCTTCGAGAAATGCCCAATATTCCTGACTGTTTACGAGCTGAACGACGCGGACTGCGTTAAACAACTTCTCTCACTCGAGCAGCATTTTCTGGTGTCCTCGCTGTTTTAGGTGGACCGTGTTTAATGTCAAGGACACTACCACATGCTGCAAACTTATTCAATCATTAGATAATTGTTTTCTGTGAAGGAATTGGACTGTGCCTCACACATTGAAATGAATGCGAAATATTCGCAACAGACTCTTGAAAGAAACGCACTGCTGAAACACGGTGTGCCACTGACCAATGCTTCATAGCTACTAACACTAAAGTAAACAAAAACAAAGATGCATCGTTCCCATCGTTGGACAACCAACAGTATTGCTTCATATTTTCCCAAGACATAGAATTGGTACTAGGGAACTTGCTATGCGCCAGCCTGTATAACATACTCCAAAAGTACGTACATTTAATAACACTGCAAATAAATATTTATTCTTGTATATGCTACTTTGATGACCGCGTGCATCTAGTTGTATCCTTGTTTGTATGATTGTGTTTGCTTATATGATTTATGAATGCATTGTGCATCGGCAAATTAACGGTATAAGTACAGCAGAATAATTAAATGTTACTACTTACAAAGAGCCAAGCAATTAATTACTTAAATACTTACGGATTAGCTTAAAGATAAATGGCTGTACATTTGGGTGTTGAAGACACTTAAAATATGCACTAAGCGCAATTTTATTGTTATTTAATACAGTAACTTAAAGCATTCAGTACTGTAATTAATCTACTTCGTATGTTTATTAATAACAATAATCTAACCTGCCTGTCTACCCACCACAAGAAGGCAAGCAGGGAATGAAGGGGAGAGAAGTTTGAACTGTTTATGTGCTCTTGTAGTGGATCTGTTTACTACGAAATGAGTGTATGAGAGTGCATATGAGTCACCCATGTTGCCAGATCCACTACTCGTTTCGGTGACTACAGTGATAGGTATTAAGTATGGGTGTTTTATGTGACAATACTGTGAACCTAGCATCCATATCATATCCGGAAAGCGAGCACAAACACATAAAAAGTGATTACGTTACACATTCTTCTGCCTTGCCTTCTTGTGCTGGGCAGACATTATATAGTTTGTGTGTATATTATATACATATATATCGTAATATTTACAATGTATACATTACATATTTGTATATAATTCTGTACTGTATCCCTTAAACGGTATTGCAGACTTTTAGGACCTTCAATGCAAAAAATAAAATTAAAAAGAACAGAAGGTTGGTTAAATAAACTTCAGATTTTAGTTTAGAAACTTCCAAGGATGCGACCTGAAGATTTTCAGGAAAATGCCCACCCCATTCTTATGTAAATATTGTCTTTATTTTTATTTTCTCAAAATAGTTTTATCAACTTTAATTAAAATATCTTAGGTTTAATAGATATACCTGTAAAATAAAATGTGTATCTTGCAATTTCGTGTTAATGCCCTGTGAAATTTTCTTTATTTAGTTGCATAAAATAAACAATTTGTGCCAAAAAAAAAATTGCAGCACTGTGCCTTTTTAAAATGTTCAGTGTAGCAAGTTTGAACCTTTCCTGAGCGTCACCTAATGGACATACTTGAAAATTACGACCATTGCTCCCCATCCCATTTCTTTTCTTTCCATCACAAGATTTTGCTATCAGAAATAAATATTTGATGTTGTTTCTGTATGTTAGAACGTTTACTATGAATAATGTGATAAGCAATAAAATTCTTCACTGGTAAAGAAACCCATCTGAACGCATCACTTCAATTTTTTGTCTCTGTTTATATATGTAATCTTCAAAAGAACATAACAAAAGGCCGCCGTCTTGCACATTTATGTCAGAAAGCTGAATTGCTGAGGAAATATGTACCGTTAAGTTCTCCAGATTTGTCAACTTAGGTTAAAGCAATACTACTTGTGGAAGTTGTGCAAAATCTTGGCGAAACATTACTCCATCTAAACAATAACAGTGCCTAAAGAAGAGAAAACACTGCTTGACTTTCTAACTTTAGAGACAACCGAAAGTAGTCACGCTTCGTCGACAGTGCAGCTATCTGCCTTATCATGTTCTCCGTGCTATCTGTCGCAAAGTAGCAGTATTTACATCGTTGTATCACGATAAGCAAATGTAAACATCAGGATTGTTACCTGGGAAGCTTATTTCAATAAAAATGGCATCTATATTAGTTATCTGAGATGTTATTTAAATAAGAATGTGATCCACATTAGATTGGTATCGGAGATGCTGTTTAAATGCAAATTTCATTTGGATTAGACTGTTACTTAGAGATCTTACTTGAATAAAAATGAAACTTAAGTGAATGTAAATAATGTCTGAGCTACTTCCTGCTAAGCCTAAAATATATTTGCCAGTAATTGGTTTCAGTGTATAAGTGCAACAAGCATTCCGGAAGTTGAACGACTGTCTCCTTTGAAAAACCAGTTCAATATGTAGTAGTGTTGATACTGCATATGCGTTACAGGAGTTTTAAGTGGCTAGTGGAAACTTCAACTCAACATCAGTAAATACCTCTGAAAAAAAAATTGGCTTCAAATTTACATGTTTTGTACATTTAAACATTGAAACGTTTTTCGGGTATCATCATTCTGATTTCAATTTGTAAGATTAAATATCAATAAGGATCCCACAAGCTACTTACAGAAAATCTGAAGTAAAACGTCATTTCAATGCTGCACATATTTTAATCAAAATATGTTTAAACGCTGTCATGGAGCGCCGTGATTTTCAACGTAACACAGTATCATAACCTCATATTATGTTTATACTGACAACGCAAAATCCTTCAAAAACAATTAATCATTAGACGAGTTAATTTTTCATTGAGAATAATGCATCAGTGGTTAAGAATTAAGTCTCCAAGTAAAACCATCTCTCCCTTATTCATGAGACATTTTAAAATGTTGAAAGTAAACTTCGAAGCGAATAAAGATCCCATTCATAATTTTAGCTATACATTTAACTGAAGCAGACTGTACGATTAATAATGAAATATGTAAGATAGTAACATATTCTCTAGACAAGTACGAACTTTAGTACATATTCTGCGATTGGAATTTAAGCATTTGCTGACTTCTGTGCTCACATTGAAGATAAGCATAAAAGGATATTAACTGCTTATAAAGCCTTATCCTGCTTATTATCTCGTACTATGCAAAGTATGCTTCATTTCCACACCTTAAGAAAATACCGCACTACAACTATTATTATTACTATTATTTGTTATTATTCATATGTCCAGAAGTCATAGCCGTAGTTAGCGGATTTCAGAAGAAGGCTATCAGTGCTTAGATAGCTATATATAGACCAGCCAAACGAAGACCAAACATTTCACAACAAACAGCCTGAGTCAGTAATTTGTGAAGGCGTTCTACACTAATATATGGGCCACCTATTACTCAACATACACAAAAGACAATACAAAGACTCATATGGAAATTTCTGCCGCAAGCCTGTAATCTTCAGATATTTCGACAAACTTCATTTGTTTCCTTTTGACGATTCTTTGAACAAAACACAAAGAATACACAGAAACATTGTTCGTTTGTAAAAGTTAATCTATTTATAAGAATAGGATACAATTTCTCTTTCGATACTACATTATTTCATGTCGTCCAGTCACCACTTTGTCAAAGCATGTCATGTTCTCCTGTATGCGCGCGTAGCTCCAGCTAGCACGTCGAGGTTTCATGATTCTGCTTTGCACACAGATTTACCCACTTATTTGTGTACACTACTCACATTCTTTTATTTCTTTCAAAAAAAAAAAGGCTAAGCCATATGTATTCAAGATTAATTCTCAGAGGTTGCATATTACAGTAGTACGTATTATACAGTAACTTATTTTTCACCGTTGGCCGGCCCGTGGGCGGTTAGTGGTTACAGCAGAAGGCGCGCTACTGCCGCAGTAGGCACGCCGGCCACCCACCAGTGAAAAATAAGGCACTGTATTACATATGAGTGAGTCAAGTGCGGCTTCAATACTATGAGGACGGCTCAATAACTACTCTGTTAGAAATGAAGATGCGACTTTTTAAAACACGATTTTTTTTTTCTCTCAACATAGTCACGCTTTTTTAATTAACGTCCTCCAACGTAAGTCATATCAGACTATGAATACAATGTTGCTCAAATGAGTCCAGTGTCCATAGAGCTTAGAGTTATCCGACATTCATGTTTCAGGATAAGGGAAAACCTTTCAAACTCAAGATTCCTTGAACGTGAGGTGGACACGTTACCACATATACGCTACAGAGGTGGGCAGCAATAGTCTCCTTTTAGGAATATACACTTCTCCCGATGTTCCTGTCATTTTAACTCCTTCAAAATATAGAAATTATCAACCTTTGCAAAATACGCTTGTTTCGACGATGACATTTGATCTATATGTTGTACCCATTAGCCAGTTTTTCACGTTTGAGAAAGAGGAGGATTCGGTCAGGGTGAGTTATCTGGATAAGGTTTTTTCCGGAGTTTTCCCTTATCCTGTAAGACGAATGTCGGGTAACTAAGTTCCATGGACCCCGGACTCATTTGAGCATCATTTCATCCATTCCATTCATCGTCCGATATGACTTAACGTTGGAGGACGTAAATTACAAAAGAGGGGGGAACCCCAGGGAGCCAGGCAAGACGGATACGGGAGGTGCTACATCAATCCAGAATGCCATTAATGCAGTTTCCCGGGGACAACACTGGATGAATCTGTGCTTCGTTGTGGTCGTGAAACATCTCTTCCTCCTTCGTCAGATAGAACCATGTCTTCAACTCTTGTTTGAATCAGGCCTAGAACTCACTGCGGTGTTGTCCAGTAATCGTTCTTTCCTTTTTCCAAGAAGTCAATGAGTATGACACCCTTCTTCACATCCCCAAAACACGTCGCCATCACTTTTCCAACCTTTTTTTTTTTTTTTTTTTTTCATCGGAAGCAACCCATTGTTTTGATTGTTGCTTCGTATCCGGAGAAACATGAATCCAGGTATTGTCGACGGTGACAACTCGATGTAAAAGGTCCTTCGAATTCGCTTATATACGAGGTGCAAATACAGCTTCGAAGTTGAAAGTCGCACCCCTCCCCACGTTCTCCAGGGTCAACAAATGCAGCACCTAATACCGACAATGTTTTTATTCTAACTTACTGTGATACATATGAACCTGTGGTCTCTGCCACTTCGCAAACTTGTTCGACCATCAGCGAAAATCATGTCGTGGACTTTTCCAAGGACTTCCTCGGTAACCACATCTGCCGGGCGCTCCTCATAAAAACGGATATTCGACCACATTTGTAGTCATTGAACCAATATCCAACTACCTATCATCATAGATGACAAAATGCCCCCATAAACTCATCCAATTTGGCTTTAATCTCCTCGAAAGTTTTCTCATGCAAAAGTAAAAAGGTGTTTTCAAAACGATACAGCGTTTTTTTTTTTCTCAATTTAGTGAAAACATGTTTAAAGACTAAACTGAAATGCCTGCCAAATCCCAAATAAGCTATAGACTAATGCCATACTTGTTTTGACGACGTTCGGTAAATGTCAGTAAACGAGGTAATACCAATTACACAACTAATAAAAGTATCAATTCAAATACCTCTGAATTAGGAGGCACTTAGCAATGTTCACTTCCCCATTTTCAGAGAGATTCTGAGCAGCATTCGTTGCTAATAGAAGGTAAAAGCTTTAAGGATAAGTGAATTTTGACAGTGTTTTATACTGATATCTCAGTGTTTTAATGTGAGAGATTTTAAAGCACTGTGAAGAAAAGACAAAACCACAAAGTGGTTGGTGTTAAGTTCACTTAATTTGTCACCAAAACTGTTAGCTTAGCGTTAACTTGCGTTTATTTCTACTTTTACAAATGCACCGGACAAACACACTGTTTCCGTAGCAACAATGTTTCTTACGCTTTGCAGTACACACGAACTGTGCTGATACTTCCTCACTAAACTCACTGCACGCAGATTGACTCAACTAACCCTGACTGGCTTTTGTTCTCCCTTAGGCAACTCCGGATCACGAAAAAATTGTTTCTGGAAACTTCTGGAAAATGAAGTCACTGGATTCACGTAAATAAAACATTCTCGTCTCGTAGTGGCAGAACAAATAGCCCACGCATTTCCCAGCGACTGTACTTCAACAACAAATTATTGCAGGTCCTGGCAAATAACAAAAGCGATGGGATGGGGCGACTCACACTTAAATTCTTCTGCGGCGGATATTCGCTGCCTCCATGACGCTGCATCTCTCCTTAGAGCTAGTCGTTCTGTCTGTCTGCCTATCTGCGAAAAGCTCAAAATCGAAAAGTCGGTTAAAATTTGATATTCAAGTTTGCCGTCTTCCAAGATTGCGACACGAAGGCTTTCAAGAAAATCCCGCTGGTCAACTACACCTTACTAAGAACATTTTTTTAAACTTTTATTTTATGATTTTGATTAAAATATCATATGACTGAAAATATTTGTATGACAAACTAGATGCATATCTTGATTTTTCAGTGAATACCGATGAAACTCTACGTTCGAAGTAACATCTACATACCTGGCAAACCTTAATAGACAGAATCTTATTACACAAAAAAGAAAGAAAGAAAGAACGAACGAACGAACGAAAGCATGAAAAAGAAAAAGGAAAGAAAAGAACGAACGAAAGCATGAAAAAGAAAAAGGAAAGAAAAGAACGAAAGAACGAAAGCATGAAAAAGAAAAAGGAAAGAAAAGAACGAACGAAAGCATGAAAAAGAAAAAGGAAAGAAAAGAACGAACGAAAGCATGAAAAAGAAAAAGGAAAGAAAAGAACGAACGAACGAAAGCATGAAAAAGAAAAAGGAAAGAAAAGAACGAACGAACGAAAGCATGAAAAAGAAAAAGGAAAGAAAAGAACGAACGAACGAAAGCATGAAAAAGAAAAAGGAAAGAAAAGAACGAACGAACGAAAGCATGAAAAAGAAAAAGGAAAGAAAAGAACGAACGAAAGCATGAAAAGGAAAAAGGAAAGAAAAGAACGAACGAACGAACGAAAGCATGAAAAAGAAAAAGGAAAGAAAAGAACGAACGACCGAAAGCATGAAAAAGAAAAAGGAAAGAAAAGAACGAACGAACGAAAGCATGAAAAAGAAAAAGGAAAGAAAAGAACGAACGAAAGCATGAAAAGGAAAAAGGAAAGAAAAGAACGAAAGCATGAAAGAAAAAGGAAAGAAAAGAACGAAAGCATGAAAGAAACAGGAAAGAAAAGAACGAAAGCATGAAAGAAACAGGAAAGAAAAGAACGAAAGCATGAAAGAAACAGGAAAGAAAAGAACGAAAGCATGAAAGAAACAGGAAAGAAAAGAACGAAAGCATGAAAGAAACAGGAAAGAAAAGAACGAAAGCATGAAAGAAACAGGAAAGAAAAGAACGAAAGCATGAAAGAAACAGGAAAGAAAAGAACGAAAGCATGAAAGAAAAAGGAAAGAAAAGAACGAAAGCATGAAAGAAAGAAAGAAAGAAAGAAAAGAACGAAAGCATGAAAGAAAGAAAGAAAAGAAAAGAAAAGGAAAGAAAAGGAAAGGAAAGGAAAGGAAAGGAAAGGAAAGGAAAGGAAAGGAAAGGAAAGGAAAGGAAAGGAAAGGAAAGGAAAGGAAAGGAAAGGAAAGGAAAGGAAAGGAAAGGAAAGGAAAGGAAGAAAGAAAGAAAGAAAGAAAGAAAGAAAGAAAGAAAGAAAGAAAGAAAGAAAGAAAGAAAGAAAGAAAGAAAGAAAGAAAGAAAGGAAGGAAGGAAGGAAGAAAGGAAGGAAGGAAGAAAGAAAGGAAGGAAGGAAAGTAGATATCGTTAAAGCACACAGCATAGTCTGCTAAATAAAATTATTTATGCAGCTTCTTAAAAGCTGACTATTGCTTTAACCCACTGCATACCTACAGTTAAAAGTTTAATAGAACTTGTCTCGGTTATCAGGATTATTTGAAAATAAGCTTTTACGGGAACAGTTGATAAAAATGTTCAGCAAGTCACGTGAATGCAACACAACAAATTTTCGTTTATGTAAGGTTATGTTTTGATAGCGATTTCCTAAAAACAACCGAAGCTATTTTTATGGTAGCACTCTAATCTTGAAAGGTTTCCAAGAAGTTTCTAAGTGCTGGAGCACAATGGGAACCTCCGGTAATTTTCTCAGATATGGCTGATAAATTCTGAATTTTCTTCTGTTCATAATTTAACATTTTGGCACCGAGTGGGATGGCTCAGACGGTTTCAGCCGTGGCCCGCTTTTGGGAGGTCCGGGTTCGATTTTCGTGGCCAACCGATCTCATCCATGTGTTTTTTCGGGGTTTTCCCGGTACACCAGGTGAATGTTGTGTAGGTTAATTACATTCCCCGAATTTCCGGTCCCTCCATTTCATGCCCATTATTATTTCACATCGGCTCTCCTCTTGTGTTCTATTTCAGAGTAGAAGTGTCTGCGGGTGTTTTGGGGCTGCATGGCAGGATGATATGCTCTTGCTAAAATGTTCTCCTCCGGTAGGACTATCTCCGGTCCCCGAACCCGGTCTGGTGGGGTCGTTTTCGGACTACAATAGGATGGAATTCCGGTTGTACTGGCCTGCTGGGGAGTTTCCAACTAGTAAAGTGTATAGACCCTGCCATCTTCACTGTCTTGGCTCCTTGGGACGGCTATCCCCTGTTTCCTCAAGCCTCATCCTTTCTGCCGGGGTGTTCCACTTGTGGCATAGGTACAATAGACCAAGTTTGGACATCCGTGAGGAATCCCCTCCGTACCTTAATATTTTGAACCTTCTCACAGAAGCTAATAAAACAAGGTGAAAATGATAAATTCTGTATTATTTTTAACTTTATAACAAATTAAAAACATCTATTCTGTTAATCACATACAAAATGTATCTTGTTATGAAATTGTCGGCATATATGCTAGCCTCTAGTTCTCAAGATCGCGGGTACAAACCCGGCGGAGGGCGATAGATTTTTACAGCTAAATATCCTTCGGAAGGGAGATAAAGACGGTGGTCCGTGTCATAGATTTATGGCACGTAAAAAACCTCAATCCTCTAAGCAAGTTCAAGCGGCCTTTAATGCCCAATATAGAATGGGATGTTGAGAACCCTAGCAGTCAAAGAGCGTCCAGGAATAAAAACTCGAATTTCAATTTCTTGTCAGGAAATATTGATGCTATAATTTATATTCTTTTAACTACAGTGAAGAATTCTAGACATTCTTGGTCCTTTGTACGTCCTGAACTCTAATAAACAAATTCTAAAAATATGTTTGTATCTTATAATTTAAGAATTTCAATAGGTATAAGCGGTACAGACTCCCTTAAACGAAGGGAATTTATGCGGACCTAAATCGATTAGCATATGTAATTCTTAACTATGAATTACGATTTTGAATAGTAGTAGGTATAACCCTCTTCTGTGCATGATCTTCCAAAGCGATGCCCGACAGAACATTTGCCACAATTGCTATCTTTAGCCAACATCTTAGTTGTAATTGCGGTTTGGTAATGAAAGTGAACTTTCGGTTGTTCGCTTGGTTGGGCAGTTAACTTCTCCGAATAAGGTCGCGCATGTTGAGGCATTCTTAATCACTCACGTCTTCAAGCACTAAAATCAAGAGAATTGTATTTCGTTATATAACTACAGCGTAAGTGTTCCTCATGAATTATCTTCATCGGTTTAGATACCCATAGTCATATCCAGTTCTAGATATTAAGACTGTTGAATCCAAATTTTAACTGGGAAGGGTCGCTTCAAACCGTGCCATGTCCATCTGTATACTCTAATTCGTAATTAGATTGAATTCCAACTAAGGTATTCTCACCAGTACAGCAGAATCAACTATCACGAATCAGCTATGGAGAAGATACTCTGATGTCTCTGTTTGCTAAAGTTAAATATGAATCGATTTCTACTAGATGGAAGCGGGTGGCAACCAACTCCAATCCAGCTAATGAGGGATGCGACCCCGCTTCCATACTGTAGGAATCGATTTATATCTAACTTTAGTCAATCAGGATACCTTCCTTATGTGAAGTAAATCACGTAATAGGAACTCGTTCCGCTATACTACTGTGAACACTTAAGTTGCAGTATCAAACTATAAAATTGACTAAACACTTAGATTATGTCAAACAGTGATTTATCCGTATATAAATCAAACATTCAGTCCTATAAAGAGTACATTAGTCATTATATAGACTACCACTTTCTCGAGTTCTTCCCAAAAAAGGAGATAACAGTTCAATTTACAGTCCATAGTTTCATTTTCTTCACAAGTATCGTTATGATATCATCACTTTTGTCTGAAATGTAGTGGTTATCTCATAATTCATAGAAACATTGCAATTTTAGATTGTTATAACATAGTTTTTAATACAAATATGTCACTGCACTAATACAAATGTGATACTGAACTAATAAAATGGTATACATACTTAAATAGTGGGAATTTACACAGTAGAACAGAAGAATAGAAAAGCAAATTGGAACAGCAGATCATTCAGAAATGAAAGTGTCATCGTTGTAAAGCAGGTCCTGTGGTAGTCGTCACTTCAGTCGCATTGGCCGGCAACTTCGGACGCCAATGTTATACGTCACAGCTCCTCAGACGTGGCGTAGATTGTAGAAGAAGCGTCGAGCAGTCTGTCGGATGTAATGGTGGAGAGGAAGAAGTCCCAGCTCGTGATATAGCTGCTGGTTGCGAACTAACCAAGGAGCATTGGTGGCGATTCGCAGGAGTCGACTCTGGATGGCCTGTAGACGCCGCAGGTGACAAGTACTGGCAGCCCCACAAGACGTGGCAGGCATAAATAATAAGAGGTCGAACCAGAGATTTGTACAAGTGAAGTGAAGATTCTAAACCAAGTGAAGTGGGTTTGTGAAATAATGGAGATAGTTGTGAAAGACGAGCAGATGCCAGGGTAATTGTGCGGTCAATATGATCCTTCCATGTAAGCCGAGTGTCCAGTAACACTCCAAGGTACTTGACTAGTGTAGGTGAAGGGAAGCACGGCACATGATTGGTCAGAAGCCGTATAGGTGGAGGTGGATTATAGTGGCGTAAAGTAAAAACCTTGGCTTCAGTTTTCTGGGTATTGAGGGAGATACACCAAGTTCGACACCATTGAGTGAGGTGATCAAGAGAGAGCTGTAAGGTTCGTACAGCAGAATGTATATCGGAGTGAGAGTAAAATATCACTGTGTCGTCAGCATACAGGGCAATTGAGCTTGGAGCCATGTCTGGAATATCGGAGGTGTAAATACTAAACAGCGTTGGTGCCAGTATTCAACCTTGTGGAACGCCTGCTGTAATAGGACGCTTAGTTGAAAGAGTGCCTCCAATGCGCACCAAAAAGTGCGATCGGTGAGAAAACTGGTAATAATGTGGATTAAATAGCCCTGGAGACAAATGCGATAGAGTTTAAGTAGCAAGCCAGAGTGCCATAACTTATCAAATGCCTGTGCTACATCAAGGAAAATAGCTGGGGTGTGTTGACGATGCTCGAAGCCAGTGACAATGTGTTGAGTTAACCTCAATAGTTGATGAGCAGTAGAGTGTTTCGGGCGAAACCCGAATTGAAAAGAAGGAATAATGTGATTATTGTTGAGGTACTGCACGAAACGGCGATGGATGATCTTCTCAAAGAGTTTAGACAGTGTGGGTAGAAGACTGATAGGACGATAGCTTCCTGGCAGATGTTTAGGCTGGAGGTTTGTGGAACACAATGATATGAGCAAATTTCCACGTGGAAGGGAAGTAACTGGTTTGGATACAGAAATTCAGAACAGAAGATAAGTAGGCAAGCGCTTTCCTTGTGACGTTCTTCAAAAATATGTTGGGCAGGAGATCGTATCCAAGCGACTTTTTGTTAGGAAGACGGCGAATCAGATGGAATAGTTCCCGAGGACTAGTGAAAGAAGGTCGGTGTGGAACTGTAGCTCGTTGGCGTTGAGCACAGATTTCATTTTCTATAGCTGCAGAGCTGGGTGATATGATGGGAAGAGCAAACGTTTGTTCGTAATGTGCAACCAGTATGTCACACTTAGCTGTGACGTCCGTAACAAGATTGGCCCCATTGGATAGTGCAGGAATCACTATTGGTTCGTGAAGAATCCGTCTGGCGGCATCCCACAGGCTGTGGTCACGTGGAGAAACAGTCGCCAGATGATGTTGACAGGTTTGTAGATGATAGCGTTCCAGCTGAACCTTGACAAGGCATATCAAGTTGTTAAGTCTCCTTCGTAACCAGGGTTGGCGTTCTCGTTGCCATCGTCAACGAATAGCATTCTTCTCCTAAATAAGGCGAAGAATGGATATTGACAAAGAACGTGGAGAGTTGCATCATGTAGAGAGTGACGTAGAAAGCAGTACACAGTGGCACACTGTAGTGGTGAAGTGCTCTATTGCAGTAGTCCTTAGTAGTCGCCAGAGAATAAAAGTTAAGGTTGCATCTAGCCGAGATTGAAAAGCTTCCCAGTTCACAGGACCATTGATGAGTCTAGGGTTAGCTGTTTCAGACTGATCAGACTACGCGTTGCCATTGGGAAGTGTGGAAAGAAGAAGAGAATTAAGTAGCTGCGTTATTTGTGGTAGTATGGAGCTGAGAAAAGTGCGAAAATAGGAGAGTAACTGTAAGACCAGATCAGAGAGAGAATTCAGAGATGGCGTCGAAGCAGAATCCATAGGCTGAGCAGCAGAGGGACCATTCGGAGGAGAAGGAGAAGACGTTACCTGAGAATATGTCCGCTGCTGCTCACCAGGAGCGGTCGTTTGGTGAAAGACTGGTATATGCTGATGCTGAGGTTGCTGCTGTGGACGTCGCTCTGGTGTAGGCACTGTACGTGACGACGAAGGTGTAGGTGCTGGTGAGAAGCTCGTTTGCTGAGGTCGTCGAGAGAGGCGCTCCTTCAGCGCCACATAGTGAGGACAACCGCGATAATTAGCCGGATGTTCTTCTTCACAGTTAACACATTTGGCTGGTGTGGTGGAAGGTTTCTTGCATTCAGGATAATGGTGTGCGCCCAAACATCTCACACATCGAGGACCCAGCTTGCAGTAGTTTTTGGTGTGTCCAAAGTTTTGGCAGCGTGTACACTGTGGTATATCAGTATTGCGGCGGCGATGTTCGACCTTCACGACACTCTATAACAGTCGAGTAAGATTTAGAATGTTTTTACCTTCATCGTTATTTGTTAATTCGACAGCACACAAAGGTGTGGACTCTCTGTTTCTGCCAAGTAAACGTGTGACCCGTTTAACAGGATATTGCAGTGCACAACGCTCGTCATATACTTCTTGATCGATGAGAGAGCAAGGAAGATTGTGGATGACTACAGAAAATAGTTTATCAGCCGGATTTCTTAGGTGTAATATTCTTGATTAATGGAGGTGAAGTAAGATGTAAGACAGCGGAAATCAGAAGAAGTAGTGGCATAAATTTGAAGAATAGAGCCCCTGAGCTCAGTGCGAAAATCGGGTTGTACACATTTTTTGACGTATAGGTGGAATTTTCTCTTTGGAGGCAACAGAAGTTGAATCTAAAATATCAGCATCAGGGTTATCATCTAAAGGCTGGAAGCGGTTGGATATAGGGATTGTATACGCATAACGTGGCATGTTAGGCGACGACGAAGGCGGAGCAATACAGAGCCGTTTCGATGCCCGGCTGACTGAGCGGTTGAATGGCGCACATTGGATGCCCCATTAGATTGATCCATTGGGACACAGTATGTCATGTTGTCATCATCGTGATGTGAAACAGAATTATTAATTGTGTGTGATACCTGAGTTGGAGATAGCTGGGAAGTCTGAAGAATAGATTTATTCACTGTAGCATCGATAGACGAACCTGAATTGTTCATTAATACTGGTTGAGAAGCGAACGTAGATTGTTGTAGTGACAGTATAGAATGACCTTGATGACCAGTAGGCATCGTTGAATTAAAATTAGCTTGTGAAGTAGAATCATTTTGATATACAGAAAGCATTGCTGATCGAACAAGTTGGCCGGTAGTTTCCGACTGTTGAGCCATTGTAGGTAGAATAAGTGTTACGTAGTGGTAAATAATAATCCACTACACACACGAAACGCAATCACAATCACTATATATGTATGTGATCACTAAATATGCTGAAATAAAGTAACACGAACGTAGCACTCGTAAACACACGCAGAGGGTGGAAGGATCACAACCGTCCCGCTCGGCGACTACTGTGCGACCTCACATAGTTTTTGGACACAGCATTGTTTGAAAGTCCTTTCTTGATTTATATACCTTTAAGGTTTGTGCTATTATAATAAGGCATATGAAATTCTGTTTTTAGAACTATAATAAATCATATGTATTACTATTTAATCAAAATGTGTATTGTTGTATTATTTCAACGTTGCGTTTTCTGTTTACCACATATGAAAACATTTTAAAAGTAGGTGCATTTTAAATATGTTATAAAATAATAAAGTTATAACTGTAGAAAAGTGATAGACCGTGTTTGTCCTTTATGAATTTCAAAATGGCGATATTTCCTCCGTCAGGTATTAAGACAGACTTTTTACAAGAGCAGACGAATACTTTCTAGAGCTAACACTCTATTGAAACCCACTAATTTAAGACTGTCTTATTCCTATCAATTTCAAAAATTAACCTTGATAGTTAAAATTCTCAAGTTACTGCAATAGATTCTATTGGAATATGTTTCTTAGTCTTTCTTCAATAAGGTGGCACTCGTTATTCTGTTCATTTATACAGATTACAGTACTCTAAATTGTGGACACCCATTTTCTGTTCGTTCAGTGTAATTCTGAATTCTACTTTATTTACTTTAAAACAGAGTTAATACTCTAATATCATTTTTATGTTACATTCGTGGTTAAAATACTTGTTTTGACATAAAATTTTAATGCAACTTTCCGAGTAGTGTTTTGGGATTCCCCTTCTTCTTATTCCATGTTGTATTCCTGTTACACTTTAACTCAAACCTTGCAAAGAAATACACCATATTGGAAATACTTTTACGAACTTTGGGTATGGGATCCTTACACCAAAAGCAAAAAAGTTCTTATGAACATATCCTTTGTTTTCTCGTTAGCAGATGTTCAACATAGTGGTACACCCATAACACAGAAAACTGGCAATAACAAGCTCGAAATAAATATATATTGATAAACTGAACTCTCTTCTCTAGCAGATAAACACAGTTCTCTTTTTTGTGTGTAATTTACGTCCTCCAACATTTAGTCATATTGGACGATGAATGAAATGGGTGAAATGATGCTCAATGCGTCCGGAGCAAGCTCCCGACATTCGTCTTGAAGGATAAGGGAAAACCCCGGAAAACCTTATCCAGGTAACTCACCCTGACCGAGATTCGAACTTGGGACCTCTTGAACGTGAGGCAGACATGCTACCAAGGAATATAAATATTCTTTTAATGATTTTTATCAACAGTGGCTTATAACAAGGATTTCATTCTTCTTGCATGGGGCGTTTCTTGAGAAAATTGATATACATATCGTGAACAAACAAGGTTTTTATATTGAAAGCCTGAAAAATAAATTACTCGGATTATTATGTATTCCAAAAGCATCCATAGTTCTGAATTAAAAAAAAATGTTAATTTATTATTCTAAAATGCGCGTATTATTAATTATTATTATGATCATCATGAATACTAAAACGTCATAGTTTACAAAAATAAATATCTTAAGATTTTATCGCCATATTAAAACGTTTCTTGCTGTTATTTTGAACCGCGCACTTAAAGAAAATTATAGAAATAAACGTTTAGCTTAATCAGGTTATTTAAATCAAATATCCTGTTGAATGGTTGAATTTGTCAAAATCCAAATTTCTTGCTCGTTACCATGAATTTTCCCTGGTGGTATGTCAGTGAACATGATTTTTGATTTAAATAGCTTTCGTTTGTTTACTTTCATGACATTATAAAATATATATTGTTCTAACACCTAATTGAGGGAGTGAAATTATGGTATTGGAGTTTTCAACATTCCGATTTTACCGCAAATACGCGTTTTAAGACAAAATACATTTAACAAGCAACTATGTGCACGCACGTGGTATGGACAGCATAATCCAGAAATGAAACATCGGATACCAATAATATTTTCAACATAAATTGAATTTTAAGATGAAGTCCTGTTCTGCCTGAATGGATTCATCAGCAGACATAGCTGTGGATACTGGAAAGACAAATGCATAATGGATGGTGGAGAACCACACGCAGTATTTACGAAACTAAATGGTTGGGCTGATATTGTTGGTTCTTTCTACCTTAAGAGCAACGCCAGATACTTCTAAATCAAGTATTACCGACTCTGATTACTAGTTAATTAATTCCTTAAATGATTCCTATGATCGAATGTCATACTGTGCTAACAGTTTGAACACAGAATTTAGAAGATGAAATTTGATTTGTCTTTCTATTCTTGGCTTTTTTTCTATTGTGGGTACTTATTGAAATGCTATTGAAGAGTAGACATTATAGAAATATAGGATGTAACATGTTAAATAAGAAAGTTGTAGTCACTCCCGGTTAAACCGGTAGCAGAAAAAGTTTGTTAATATAATGTTTAGTTCCCTGTACACGAGTCTTTCTCTACACCAAGTTTTGTGTTAAACAGCAGCATACTTCAAAAGTTGTTTAAGTGGTGCGGGAGTTTTGACTAATCCTGTGTAACTACAAAGTGTAAGAGGAAGGCAAAGGTACATCTCGTTATCATTTAAAATTTAAGTCAAAACGTTTCCGTTTGAACCTAACGATTTCCAAAATATTCGCTGTAGGCACATCTGATTTGTTTCATTTTAATTGTGTAACTTTAAAAGTTCAGTGGCTAATGTTTTGTTTTTCACAACATAAAATGGGTGTATAATATTATGGCTGGCATAATTCTTATTCACTATCAGTTGGTCTTCTCTAAAATTACAGTAATTAATTTATTACACTAACTAATTATAGAAACGAATATAAATCGTGAATCGTACTATTATAAGCAGGATCAGTTATCAGTTCTTAAGCTCTGTCTTTGTTTGATCAAGTATTGCATCATGGTGATCCAGGTATTTTGCTCGGAATAAAATGTAACCAGATTTTGTTTTCAAGGGTGTTATCTACGGAGTACAGAAAATGACCGGCTTTTGTTTCTTCATGCATTTTCAACTGAGTACAGCAATTGTACTTAAAATCCTGTTTAGTATTTTAGTAATTTATGGGTCCGCCCAAAATAATAGGGGGTTTCAATGGTGAAAATTACCAAAATTGTTTGAGTGTCTTTAGGATTAACCCACATGTGCACACATACAATTGTTTCTCTTTATAATATTAGTATAGATATTTAATCAATATGTTGTTATTTTTCATAATTTTTGTATTAAAATCTGACTGCTGGATAATTATTTAGTACACCTTTAATCTCACAAAGCTTTTAATGAATGAGAAATTTAGAAACCTAATAATGGCAGTATGAGGCAGCTTTAAAACGAGTCCGAGGTGAACCTAACTCTCATGATATTCAAGAACCTTACCGCTGCGTAATTGCCCTCGGATAATGAGTTTACATTTTAACTGTAAAATCTACACTTGGCTAACCAACCGAGCGTCGCGTCGCCTCTGAACCACGCATGCGTGCCACAGTAACAGCTGTGAACTGAAAGAACGAACCCTTCGTGCTTAGGGCGAAGTTCGATAGAGAATGCTTTCCTTCATTCACGCCACAAAAAAACGTGACAACTTGATTATGTTCGTACTTCCTCCATGTGTCAACAAGGACTATCGTTTCGAGGTATGTTCTCTTCCTGAAAGAAAAAAAAGAAGAAGGCTCGGCCTGATTTCGCAACATAACTTCACTTACAAGTTTAGTTTTTTTTATAATCACGAGTAATGTCACTGTTTTTGAGATTATCAAATAAATTCGTACGGTAGTACCAAATGAAAACTTATCTGACTAACCACAATCCTTCTGTTAGTATTTCATATGACTTATTGCTCCAGTACCTTAAAACGAATGAATGGCATTAGCATATGCCATGTTTGTGCATTTTCGACTCTACACTGCTGAGGTCAAAACTGTTTTACTGCATGATGATACACAAATTCCATTTTGTTGAATCATCACTAAGAAAAAAAATGCTTTAACAATATAAAATTTCATGCAAGTTATAATTTCGTTCAGGAACTCTCATATGGGGGGGGGGGGGAACTCGGAGCGATGGGTTATCAACATTCCGTTAAACGAACATTACAAAATACATAAAATGCAACCGATTAAGTAATGATTCTCTAAACTCGAGAAATTGCACAATTGTTATTCAAATAAATTAAGTTACTATCTATTTTTGTCTTCTTAGAACTGCAGTACGAATAAAATAATTTCTATACATTGCATGATATTTTAGAATTTTGGTAAATTTCCAAATGCAATCCTTTCGTCGTGTGATCACTTAATTTATTGGTACATAACTGTATATAATTATAATAAAACTGTAACCGATTAGTTGCTTTTTATTTCAGATGAGCTTATACTAACGTTCAAAAATTGCCGACTTTTTATTTTTGGAACCCTGTAATTGTTGTGGTTCTCAGCTCCCCATTCTATATTAATTAAAAGACCGCTAAATTTTGCTCAGAGGCCCCTTTGTCAGGGTGAGGTTCTTTTACTTGTCGTAAATCTACGATACGGGTCTACCGGCTTTAGTTCCCTTCCAAAGAAAACCATGCTAAGCATTTAACGCCCGAAAATATTCATCGTTCTCCCCCGGACAAAAATCGTTTTGAGTTATATTACCTTTACTGTGAAGAATTGTTAAGAAAGAGAATAAGGCTGTATTTACTTGTATTATTTACCTGTCCTCTCCCAGGGTGGTTTAACTAGCTACTAAGTAGAAAAACCGAATATTTCGTTTACTGTTCTTTCTTCTGGCTTCTTTCTTTACTTTTTTTGTTGTAAAATTACTATATAAAAAGTTGATAAGAACTTTATTTACAAAATTTACACAGGATTAATATAGAAGGAGTTATGCAAATTTCCGTTAATGCTATTCCTCCATGTAAGGCATTTTCGTAAGAAAACAATGAGAGTCCCAGTCGTATAACAAGTTTTCTTATAAATTAATGTGACCAGTCTTTATCTATTATACCTATACCCCCAAGTGGGGCATCCCCAGGAGGAAGGATGAGGGGAGAGGAGACCGAGGGCGGCCGTCCCAAGGAACCACAACGGTACATAGGGCAGGGCCAATACATTTTACTTAGATGGAAACCTGCCTCGGTAGGCCAAGACAACGGACATTTCCCCTACTGTGGTTCGGAAGCAGTTCCAGCAGCCAGTTCAGAGACCGGCAAGCGACCTACCGGAGGAGGAAATGGTTCACTCAAGAGCATATCATCCTGCTATGCACCCGACCGCAAAGTGAGATTTGTGGTGGACAACACGGCGCTGGGGCGGATTTTCTCCGGGACCTCCGGTTTCCCCCGCCATCTCATTCCACCGGTACGCCATCTTCATCTCATATATCATCAGTGTCACCGCCTGCGGTGCCGTATGTAGTAAAAGCGGGCGTTAAACACTACACATTTCATTTCATTTACTGTTATGCGCCGCCGACACTTGTACCCTGAAAGAGACCACCAGGTAAGAGATGATATGAAATGACAATGGAGATGAAATGGAGGGACAGGAAAATTGGGGGATGTAACCTACCCAGCATTCCTCTGGCGACCCGGAAAACCCCCGAGATAACCCATGCTTCAGGTAGGTCGGCCAAGGGAATCGAACCTGGACCTTCCGAATGCGGGTGACATACGAAACCGCCTGAGGCATCCCGCTCGGTTATACAGACACAATGAGTAGGAGAGCGACAGAAGCGTGAAGGAGGAAGAGTGGATATAAGAAGGAAGGGAAGGAAGGGAGGGAGGCAGGGAGGAAAGAATGAAGGAGAGAGGGTGGCAGAGAAGAAACAAAGGAAAAATATAATTTCACACAACAACGGCAGAAAACTGCAGGTTCTGATATTCTGCATTGAGCTGCGAGAAAAATTCCTTGCACGAAAATATTCCCCGGCGGAGTACGGTGGATTTTATACGGCGTAAAAATCCTTTGTTAGCATGGCTTCCTTCGAAAGGAAGTGAAGTCGATGGTCCCTTGTTTCAGATTTAAGCACGCAAAGGAACCTAATGCTGGATAAAGAGGCCTGTGAGCAAAATTTAGCGGTTTTTCACACTGCATATATACCTGATGTGACGAGAACCACAGTAATTAAAGAGCGCCTTTAGATAAAATAATAATAATAATAATAATAATAATAATAATAATAATAATAATAATAATAATAATAATAATAATAATAATAATAATAATAATAATAATAATAATAATAATAATAATAATAATAATAATAATAATAATAATAATAATAATAATAATAATAATAATAATAATAATAATAATAATAATAATAATAATAATAATAATAATAATAATAATAATAATAATAATAATAATAATAATAATAATAATAATAATAATAATAATAATAATAATAATAATAATGAAAATATTCGTGGGGAAATGCATTTAAAATGAAGAAGTAATGGTTATAATTTTAGTAGTTGTGTCTGTTAAAAAAAAGCAGTTATCCTAAAGCTGTTCTTCGTTGCTCCAGAAAGCGATCGGTGTATCGTGAAGTTATTATAAGTAGATCGAAAGACTATAATCGAGAGTAGCTTTCCAAACCGCAACATTGCACTCGTCGACCATCAGTTCCACCCCCTCTGTTGATTTTTGACCAGTAGAAAACCTTGTGGCTGAGGATATGGATTCAATTCCAGTCGGTGTCATTCCCTTTCGTAGGAATTGGTTTACATTCTCCTCGAGAGCTGGTAAGACCTATACTCTAAACACATAAGAGACTATAAGCTGGACATTAATTCTTGTTTTGTCCACCTATTGCGTGTTCACATACAGACTTGAAAATTCCGGTTTATAATAGCACTTTGTAAGTTCTTAACTTTCACACTTAAGTGCAATAATAAGGGACAAGAAATGTGGTTATTATGTGCATTCATTTAGTTCTACTTGAAAGCCATGAATCTCCGAGAGGCATACTAATTTAAGCATTTCATTCTTCCGAAGATGAAGTTTTGACACCGTATGTACAAGTTGTATTTACATGGCTGTCTTTGTTACTACTTACCTTTGAAGTTTCCTCAAGCAGCAACACGGTCTCTACGATATATCATGTAATAATAACTAATTTTCTTTCACCCATGGTAACCCAGTTGATTAAAGCAGCGGCTCAGTTAAGCCGAAGAACTGTTGTTTAAAATTCCGGCTAAGGCACTGAATTTTGCATCTTGGTTCCACATTTTCAACTTCAGTCTACGTAAGACATGTGCGAAAGGAAAATTAATAATTCATTTATATAATGGTGTTAACTATGAAGCACGGGACTTAACGAGATGTAAGATATCATTGGGATATGTCATCTCAAAATAATTTGAGAATGCCTTGTGGTTTACCAGGAAAAACGAGAGTAGGGGAATCCAATGTCTGAGCTTCGGACACGGTTCCTGTTCCTTTGCATTTTGACTGGAACGTAATTTACGTGTGCACAGGTTTACATTGCAATTTCCCCCATTCGCAAGCACTGACGACACGAGACTGGTGCGTCTCGTCTCCCTGCTCGTTTTAAACAATGTAATATGTAGAAGTTAACCTAAAGTCAAGCTCGAATTGTAGTAATGTCCTATCACATGTCACCATAGAACAGTTGGTACTACATTTGGTTAGAGCAGCAGCAATGTAAGCAGAGAATCCATGGTTCATATCCAGGAAAACACATTGTACCTTTAAGTATCATTACACATTTCAAATATATTATTACATTTAATGTTACTTAACTGCAAAATATCGAAATTTTAATTCAATCTGTATGATGTTACCCCTAAATTTCTTCTGAAATAAGTACACAATTTTAATAGGCACTCTATATTATTCAGTACTCTCCTTGAGTCCTAATTGACTTCGATTCACAAACTTATTACAGAATTTGAAGCCAAGTTATTGCAAGACGCACTAAATATTATTTATCTTCTGAAGCAAATCCATATTAATTTGTTTTCAACGTATTTTAAGTACTAAATTTAGATGCTGAATACCTTACTCTTCGGATTCAAAGAGAGCGAGTAGATCTAATATGAGGACATTTTGTAGATTACACTATCCCCCAAAAAAGCTATACTCATATCTCCGCGATAAAAAAGGTTGATTCTCAAGGAAAAAGATGTGCTTATTTTGAAAATCGCCACAGAAACCTCCTATTATGTCAGGTTAAAAAGATATGACGACATTTATGTTCTCACCTACGAGGTTACAGAATAAGACATGTTACATTTATTATTGTAATACAATAATTAATATATGGCATACGGTGAATTAAAATTAATTCAAAATGTTGTTTTACATGCTTGAAATAATATTTGGACTATATGTTTAAGGGATATACCTATAACTTTGCTTAAAAGTGCTTGGTAGCACGTGGTTGGCTCTTGTACTCCTGTCTGCTTTCCCTCACAAAAACCCTACAATAATCCCCCATCATTACTGGGTCCTGACCACCTTGGTACTCTTCTCTTCACAAAAATATCCTGATGGAACTGTTCCACTTGTTCATCACTAACATCACCCAGATTTTCCGAAAAAAAAAAATATAAATATGAATGGAAAAAATGAATTTTCAAAGTCATTCTACAGCCATGTCTAACGTTTTAAAAATATTGAGACCAAAGTTTTGTAGCCTTTTTCCTTTCTGTTTCCAAGAAACCACACACAACCCTTGTAAATGATTGCCAAGCTGCTAATTCCACAAACATTTCGTCCTCAGGAGTGTTCAGATTTGAGGTACAATAAAAATTCCTACTTTCAACTTTGCGTGTTAACTGTGAAAACTTGACTTACAAATTTGCAAATCCACTACTGTCCTTGTTGGAGAGCCTTAACAAAATTCATCTCAGCCCAAGTTTTGTATGTAAGGAAGGGAGAAGTAGCTTATCAGGCTAAACCAAGCCCTATAGAATGGAAAACTGGAACATATGGAATTGTTACCATTATGAAGTAACACAGCCTTTAAGCTGAACTTTGATAATCTACAAACAATCCCAGTCATATGAATTATGCTCAATTCCTGGCTCACTCAGTAAAACATTGATGTCTATACAGAAACACATTTTTCTAGTGAAAAATATTTTCTAAACTTATGTCTTTTTCGAAACTCTGGAATTTTTATAAAAGGTGCAAGTAATTTCCATTGTTGCAGCCTGGAATCTAGAAATTCAGATTCTTCTTTTGACAAATTTTAGTGTGTGCCGAATCATTCAAGGAAATATCTTTCACTTTCAGAATTTTCTGGTTGAAAGTCAGGATTTGTTGAAGTAGAAGTCTGGTTAAATTGAACAGCATGTTTGCATCTTTAAATTTTGTTAGTACCTGTGTAAGTAATCGTATAGGACAATGGTGAACAACCTATGACACGCTAGTTACTGGCTGGCACGCAAACTCATTTGTCATTATGTATATCCAAAATATCTAAAAATTGTCACGTGATGTGCCATTTTAAGCATCATTTTCAGAATCTACGTGTGAAAATGGACTAAAGTTACGTATTGCCTTTGTGGAGGTAAATTTTATGTTGTGCAGTAGTGATTATTAATTATTATTAATTATTATTATTAATTATTATTATTATTATTATTAATTATTATTATTATTATTAATTATTATTATTATTAATTATTATTATTATTAATTATTATTATTATTATTAATTATTATTATTATTATTAATTATTATTATTATTATTAAGTATTATTATTATTAATTATTATTATTATTAATTATTATTATATTATTATTATTATTATTATTATTATTATTACTATTATTATTACTATTACTATTACTATTACTATTACTATTACTATTACTATTACTATTACTATTACTATTACTATTACTATTACTATTACTATTACTATTACTATTACTATTACTATTACTATTACTATTACTATTACTATTACTATTACTATTACTATTACTATTACTATTACTATTACTATTACTATTACTATTATTATTATTATTATTATTATTATTATTATTATTATTATTATTATTATTATTATTATTATTATTATTATTATTATTATTATTATTATTATTATTATTATTATTATTATTATTATTATTATTATTATTATTATTATTATTATACACACGGAAGCTTGGCCGTGAATAAAACTCCTGCGGGCGCCCTTGTTCGTTTTATGGCGGAAAACAGCATGCTGGTGTTATTTTACCAGGCAGTATAAAGTAGCAGGAGGGAGCTTATCTCAGAGAGCATCAGATGGTCCTAAAGCACGCCATAACCAATACATTCTTGCCGCTAGCATATCGGCGTGGTAACATCAGATTTCCTAGACATTAGCGTATAATGATAAATAAGCATAGTTAATACTCGTAGATATGTACTTATTATCATAGAACATAGCAATTTTTTCAAAAACTGTGACTAAGCTGAAAGCTAAACGTAATTTATCCGAAATCCTACATTTTAAACTGAATATTCACACCTAGTAGCCCATAATTCCTATATTCTCAAAGTAATGCATTAAAAAGCATGAGACTTGACAAATTATTTAGCATATACACAAATATATGGTATATACGGTATATATTTAGTATACACGTATGTGCGTGTTTATGTACGCCCACACACATTTCAATGCAACTACTGACATAATTCCGTTATATTTAGTTAATATTTTCTAAATATAATAAAAAGAATTTACGAAACAGGTCTTTCAAAATGACTTTCAAGTAAGGCCCTATATAGGTTTGTATATGGTTCTTAAAATCAAGCTAATGATATTCATAACGACAGAAAAGATAAATATTTTCTGAATTTAAATGAATATTTTATCCGATATCATTAAATATTTTGTTATTAAGGTATAATAAACTCCTGAACAACTTAGTTCTGGCTATGTGCAAAAGAATATAACTCAGACTGATTTTCTGATTAATTCCAGGAACGTAATAATTAGTTAAATTAATGGCTAAGCGCATGATTATTTAGCAGCCCAGTCGCAAAATGTGTCCAATTTTTACTCCCTCTATTACTTACGATAAGTAAGGAAACTACTGCACTCCACCCAAATTTTGGAAATCAAAATATCACCCTGAGTACAAAGAAAAAACACTTTTAGGTAAAGGTGTATGATAACCGACAAATGAGAATTTCGCAAAATTGGCATTTAAGTTCAGAATCTTTCAAGAGGAAAACGAATATGTTCAAGAAAATCCCCACAACAAAGTGCCCTTTACTTAGAAAATGTTAAGTATCCATATTTCTCATAAATAGCCGCCCCAATGATTCATAATGACTGACAATACCATATTTTAAAAATATCTGTACAACAAAATACGTATCTTATCCAAAAGAACGTATTTCCCAGGCTAGAAGCGAAACGTCAGATGATAATTCACGGCATACAAGCCCGGAAACTGGTTTTGTTGGATCAACGCCGGCAATGAATGCCTAAGCATGTATACATATGTATGAATAGATATGGCAGATTAAAAAATTCAATGCCATGGCCGAGATCTGAACCACGGATCTCCTGGTCTCCGTCCGGTCGCTCTTAACCTTTGAGCTGTTATGGCCAACGTACCGTCATGACATTAAATTCTCCAACTGACTCGCATGTTTCCCGGTAAACCACTAGGGGCTCTCCTACACAGTGAGATACGCACACTTTGTGGCGACTTACTATGCTATAAGTACTCAAGTCCCAGGCTTTATAGATCGGACCACTATTACGTTATTTGTTAGAAATTTAATCGTTCTTCCATACTATGTATATCTTGCATTTTCTGTAAATTTGCTCTAAGGCATTTCTTTCAGAATGACTTTAAAGCCTTAAAACAAAAATAAACTTCGCATTAAAGACCGCAATGTTTGTCAGTTTTATTGTAGCGTTAACCACTTCCGATATATTTTTATTACTGGTTTTAATTTTCAAATAGTTAACACTTTTAAAAGTGGTAAGTCACCATTCGGTTTCTTTCCGTGATCATACAAAGCCATGGCTCGCACTTTATTATCGGTTTATTCTGCTTATGTTCTTCGAAAGCTTATGTGCAACGAAAGTTTATCTCGATCAACAAGAAGTGTATAGAAGAATAAGTTCTTGTAACAACAGCTTGTAGTCAAATTCGCATAAATGTAACATATTTTGTTTTCAATTTTTCATCAGAATTCGAAACTGTCGCCATCCTCTCGGTAATAACGATTTTATATTAAGAATGTAATACTGAATCTTAGTTTTTGAGACCTTAATCATCGCATAATGAGTCATGATATAAATAATATCTAACGATAAAAATTTCCGATAGTGATGGACTTTAGACCTCCCTAAAACACTTATCTGAAGCAGTGAGTTTGTAGCTAAAGCTTAAGGCCTAGAGACACGGATGTCTTCAAAAACAATCACACTGCCCAAATGCAAGAGCTCATTTGTTTCTTCAGAGGTGCAGATGTTTTCAGCTCATGGCCACCTACATTAACCTCAAGAAAGGATGTGTATGTCACAAAAGAAATGATGAATGTGTTACGCGGGATTCGCTTGAAACTGCTGAAGTAAAACCACAATAAGCGGACGGAATCGTCGACCTCCAAACAAGTTTGTTCTAATAAATTATTCGATACGGACCTCAGACTGTCCACTAACCAATAGCATTCGGTATTTTTTATGAAACTTCCCAAGGCTAGCATTATGACGCAGAGCAGATCTGGGCAAAAGAGAGCGGGCGGTAAGCCGAGAGTACGCATTTGTTTTGTATTATTCGTGTTCTTGGCAGAACTACTCAACTATAAACCAAGGCCCTTTGCAATAATTATTTCTTTCATTTTTGTGCCAGCTTCAACATGTACGGTCATATCAAGGCCCCTGACTTAGGAAACAATTGCGCATCACGTATAATGTGCACTCGTTTACATTCGGTTCCTATTGTTGGTTTTAACTAATTATAATTTTTAAATGTTACCTATACACATTCATGCATCCTTCGTCCTTACAGACTGTAGGGAGATCAGGAAAATTTGTTGGAAAAAAATGTTAAAAATTGACCTTAGTTCCAACCAGTATAGTTTAACTAAATTAGCATAATGCAGGTATACAAGGCTAAATTTATAGCAGAAACAACTTCAATCGACACTTAAAGTTTCCTCGAAACAATGTTTTATCCTCACACCACTAATGCCTGAAGTTTTCTATAGTGTTCATACTGCAAAATGATTGTTTTCAAAATTAGTTGTTATATTGCAGTTTGTTTTCAAAATATGAAGCCACGATGCAGTGTGTTCGCTTTTAGAAGTAGTTTTTAATGTGCCTACCATGTACATAGTAGTTGAAGAAGGCATTGCATTCAGTTCAAAAATTCAGTATGGAGATTTCGAGATTTGATTTTCCGTGAAACCACCCCTCCCCACCAAAAATAAAAAATAAAAAAAAAAAATTCAGAAAAAGGATCGCGCGCGTGCCCGTATGTGTGCATGTATGTGAACAGCTTTACGTAAAAGACGGAATGGTACGATACGACAAATTTTAAAGATATGCCATTAATTACTCCTTGTATGGAAACGTTTTGAATCTTTCTTTTAAAATATGGCTCTAACTCTTTTGATTAAAACGTCATATGTTTAACGTATTTTCATGGCAAATGATATATATATTGAACTTTCTAGGAATGTCCTCAGAAGTTCTCTTCATTCTGGATGACTTGCATAAGTGGTAAATCTTAAGAGATCGACAAACTCTTTTACACAAAAAGATAGATCTAAATAAAGCATACAATTTACGTTAAATAAATTTGTGTTGAATTAACCATTCCCGAATTATTCCTCCTTATTAGTTTGAATTTTGTAATGCTTATACTCTTCTCGTACTGCGCCGTGGCGTAGTGGGCTAGAGCGTGTGCTTTGGTTAACTGCCTCTGGAATACGTCCGGGATCGATCCCACCCCTGGAGAGGGGTGCTGATTTTAAATCCCGGGTGTAGGACCAGTGCCCAGTCAGCATCGTGAGGAAATTGAGGAACTGGTAGCGAACGCTGGTCTAGAAAACGAACTTTCCGGCTGAGATTGCCGAGATGCCTACCACATCTCCTCCCTGTATCGGTTGGATGATCGCCCACCTCTGCCTTGAGTACGTGGGCGTGAGGCCGGCAGTGAAGTTGGCAGGCTCAAGTCCACTTTGGGCTATTACGCCATGGGTACGTTATACTCTTCTCAAACGAGAAACCGAAATCCATCACATAGCGACAAGCTCTTAAAAGGTTTGAATATAGCTTAAGCTTACTCTATTTTTCGGTCATAAAAACATTTCTACCTATGTTTATTTGAATTAACGTAAGGTAGATAGAAGAATGGTCATTTGTTTGTAAAATGTGAGCAAGGTATGTAATGTAACTGCAACGCACAACATTTTAAAGGAAGCATTTACTCTATTAATTGTGGGATAACTGTTTGTATGTATGCTGCTCACATAACCTAGTATTTTGAGTCACACAACTTGAGGTGAGCAATCGCCCTGCTTCTACACTTAACATTCTATTATTGCGGGTCGTATTCTTGAACCTTTTATTTTCATACACTAAGGTTATAAGTGTTACAGTTGTATGTACATAACTACTGGCGTGCTTTCGTTTAAACAAGGGGTTGGCTTTTCCTAACTGAATTTTCGCAGAAGCAGAGCAATATCGACTTAATCGATTTCAAGATACTACAATGCAGCCATTGGACTTTGTGTACCCGTGCCCCACAGAGGTGCGCCCCGAGAGGGAGGGGTGAGGTGAGAGGCGACAATAGCCACGACAGAACAAAGGCAAGGTCCCTACTAGTTCCAGACTGAAGCTCTCCGGCGGAGTCTAGTACAACCAGCACCCTTCCCCTCTGCAGCATGCATGCACATCCCAGTCGCACGTGCCACCGCCTGCGCCCTCTCGCTTACGTTCTCACAAAGTTCGTTAATGCCACTTGATTTTTTTTCCTGTATCACTTCTCATTCCTTGTGACGTAGCCTCGTATAGGAAAACGCTCGACGTAGTTTCTTCCACACGGTTCATTCGCTGGAGAATGGAACACAGAACTTCTACGATCTTTTCTGAAGTAGAAGCACTAACTTCACCTCATAGCAGTTACAAACTCGCTAAGAGAGCAGAGTTTCCGTCGTACCAGAAACATAGTAATTCTAAATCTCCTCTTTTTCTGCGAGAATGCTTGCTTATACATCAGCTGGTTAGAGTTCCAGAATGTTCTAGACACAGGGAGAATGGAAACCTCTAAAAGTTTCTAGTTATCTGACAATAGCGCTTTCGGTATTTATGTTGGGCGGGGCGCTACTTATCTCTGTTGATCTCTCTTACTGTCCGGTACAGCCTACCTAACACCTTGGAGCATAGCCACGTCGTCACAATATAATTGTCAGAACTGGAAAACAAAATAGAAAGAAGGAAAGAAAGAGAGAAAGAAAGAAAGAAGGAAGGAAGGAAGGAACGAAAGAAAGAAAGAAAGAAAGAAGAAAGAAAGAAAGAAAGAAAGAACGAAAGAACGAAAGAAAGAAAGAAAGAAAGAAAGAAAGAAAGAAAGAAAAGAAAGAAAGGAAAGAAAGAAAGAAAGAAAGAAAGAAAGAAAGAAAGAAAGAAAGAAAGAAAGAAAGAAAGAAAGAGAAAAAAATTAATGTAATCACCTAACTTAAAAGAAGAAAACTAAGAATGTCATCAAAGGCTATTTGTTGGCTCAAAGGCCAGTTATTTATCTTTATAGTTAAAATGTTCCAGATTTAATTTATATTTATATCTGCAGCCTGAATTCTTTGGAGCATCTATGAAATCTGCTATATCTGTCCAGTGATTTCGTAATTCATACGTTTCACAGATACGTTCACAGTAATTGGGATACTTGTAGTTAGTTATGACTTCACCAGAATCCAGGATCGATTAAATTAGCAGTAGTAACTAAGGACGAATAGAGATAAACACTCTTCGAAATTACAAAAGTTTTATAACGAATTGTTAAGCAGTGGTACGAAGTGAAGTTCATAGGAGTGAAAATGCATGTAGAGTGAATTGCTCAAGACGAACCTGAAGCAGCAGTTTGTGTTACGAACCATGTAATTTGCAGTTAAACTCTAAGCTATACCTAAAATTAGGATAGTGTAACGGACGGAAGGCGCGCAATGGTGGGTTCTCATAACGATATTGAGAAGTGTATCCAAGGTGAGCCGGTTCCCTGGTTTACATCATTCTGCACTGCAGACAAAACTGATCCTGTTCGGCGCCTGTCTATGTATACTGACCCGAAACGTCGTTGGTTCAGAACCTTGGTGTCACAGAACGGGTAGAACAGTGCTCACGTCACTGGTACCTTTCTCCCTGTTATGTGATATCCCTTATGATTTTATCACCTACTACATAGGTACAATAGCAACAGCAAGTATTACATTCAACGCACAGCTTTCACTGGATATGGATTACATGTTTTGAAGCACCCTGAATCAAAGGGAAAAAAGCACTTTTAGAAACATTCAGGGGTTAGTATGCGCGCGCATGTCTATGTCTCTCTCTCTCTCTCTCTCTCTCTCTCTCTCTCTCTCTCTCTCTCTCTCTCTCTCTCTCTCTCTCTCTCTCTCTCTCTCTCTCTCTCTCTCTCTCTCTCTCTCTCTCTCTCTCTCTCTCTCTCTCTCTCTCTCTCTCTCTCTCTCTCTCTCTCTTTGTGTGTCTATGTGTGTGTATGTGTGTGTAACTAGCATAATCCAAAACGAAATATGTGATAAGTAATCGAACTTAGTATTCAGGTCTCAGCATTTTCTAAAGAAAAACGCGAGCATTTTCAAGACAACCCCCGCCAAATACCGTTGTACTGAGATTTTTTTTTTTTTTTTTTTTGAAAAGTTAGATTTTCTCGAAAATGGATTTAACGAATTTAATTAAAATACCTACATTTAAGATATTTCTGTGAAAAATAAAATTTATATCTTGAATTTTCTGTTAATAGTCTATGTAGCCCTTCATTCGGAAGGAATTTGTATAATCTTGTACAACTGGTAGGCTGTGAAAGAGCAACAGAAACGTACTACAGAAAACATGCGAATCTCTTTAAAGTACACATTCTATTTAACATAACCTTTTATGGGATCAGCCATTTCCGAGATATCCGCACTATTCAATTGTTTCTTACGGTATTGCGTATTTCTATGCCAGCATAAAGCGACCCAGCATCTGACTGTCGATTCAGATTCCTCCATCCACCCTCGCACCTCAATGAAATGTGTAATGAAACTATTTCTCAAATCGTGTTTCTCTATATGCAGTAGATAGAAAAATAAATTTGGTAAGAATAGTTTGTTGAAGTTATATAAAAATAAATGACAGCAGATTGGAAAGGTCGTGTAAATGTAATACCAAATCTTTTGTTTGCTCTTTTGCTTATCGATTTATCCATTTTATCCTTTTCATTTCATTTCATTTATTTTACACTTTTTCTTATGCAAAAATAGATTCATGTAGTGACTTTTCAGTGTTTCGTCTTCTTTTTTTGGGTAGTTTACAGTGGACCAACATTCTTATTGTTAAACATACAGCAGAATCATTGTTTGGAAAATTTTCTTTCTATAGGTATTGCCAAACAAATTGGCATCTGGTGTTTTCAAATAAAGTAAGGAGCGAGTCACTTACTCTCCTGTGATGCTTTCAATCCACCTCACACCCTGGCTCTTGGTTCTGCTGCAACAGTAGGTAGGTAAAGTCAGTGTGTGTGCAGAAAGTTGATCCCCTAATACTGCTACACGCAGTTATATAGCACTGCAGTCATCTGAAGGCTCTATGTCCAACATTTCACCATCACTATTACCAACAATAGACAGACTCTCGTATAAAACGTTTCTCTTCACTTCGAAATGAAAACTTCTGTAAAACAAACACGTACTAGTTTTGCTATTTGCAGTAAGTAACTTAATATCCTCACTGACCGGCAGGTTAACTAATGATATATTTCTAGTACTTAATGGAAAGTGAGAGGCTTAAAGTCCAAGACAATACATACAACCCGTTCTGGTATAGGCTCGTTCACTAGTTCCAAAGAATTTTTCACGTGCCAAATTGTTTGGCGATAACTATACGAGAAAGTGCAGGAACATATATCGAAAGTGAAGAATTAAAAAACTACAAATACCTTTTTCAATACACATAAGACCTATTTCAAAACTTGATGAATGCCTAAGAAATGTTATGCTGAAAACCGCAGGAAAACAATCATATATAGTTTAATAAGTAAAGAACCTAAAAGCAATAAAGCAATATTATAACTTTTTGAGTATTGCATTGTTTTATGTTGAAGTGCTTCAAAGCTCAGAGGTAATACATTACGATACATTTTTCCCACTCCACATAAGATAGTAATTTTATTCTTATAACTTCGATTAGATGAAGTAGTCCAGACGGATAACTGACTGGTCTCCCACAAGAAAAAGGCAAAGAGGAAGGACTCGTTTAAATTGGTGTGGTAATGTATAAAATCTATGGCTAAAGTTTGTTTTAGAAGATGGACATTAGAGCTATAGATAATTAAGGCTGCTAGGAATCAGAGGCAACCGCTGTGAGGTGGATCGCTGATTCAAAGCATGTCGAACGTATACCACTTTTCCTGTTTTAGAGGTTTAAAAATCTTTTCAAGATTCTCATCACTGGGAGTACTAGGCCATGGTAAGATATCTTTAGAAAAGTAAGAACTTTTATTGGAAATACAGAAATCTTGCTTTTCTTTGGTGCTACACTAAGCAGGCAAGTTTAGGCTTAATCTAGAACGATTTCCAGTACATGCATTAACTAGCGCCAGGTAAAACTTTTAAGTACTCAAATTATGAATACTAAGAAGATTCAACGTGCTGCTTCTTTGGATAATTACTTGGATACACAGATAAATGTTTTACACTTAACGTGTGATTTCATATGTTTTCTAGAAGAGGCGTTTAAAATGTTGATACGTGGTGCTTTCCAAATAATCCATTCAGTTGTAACACTAGTATATATGTATTTTTCTTATTTCACGTTGTAGAATAAAGATGTTATTTAGGAACGAAATGATTTAATTACTTTTGGGACTCTTAATTTTATTGCTGTTGATAGTAACTTCATTTATTTCATACATATATTTCTTTTTGTTTGAACAACTTTCTTCGGTCGTTTTTAACATATTTATGTCAAAAATAGAAAATACCTCTCTAAGTTTTAAAATCCCATTAAGTAGTTAATCCTATTTTGGTTGTTAATTGAGAAGTATACAAGTATGTAACTCGAAATCCAAATACCGCCTTACGGACGTTTGCTCTAAAACAGGCAAGTATGGAGGGTAATGAAGCTAATTACTAACAACCAGAACCGGGGTCTTTTTTTTTTTAATTTACGTCATCTAACGATATCGGACGATAAATGAAATAGGTGAAGTGATGCTCAAATGAGCCCAGGGTCCATAGAGCTTAAGGTTACCCGACATTCATCCTTCAGGATAAAGGAAAACTCCAGGAAAACTCAACCTGACCGAGATTCCAACTCGGGACCTCTTGAACGTCTGGCAGACACGTTAGCATCTACGCTAACGAGGCGAACAAAGCCTGTATTTTTGCACATATTCAAATAGTAAACTATCATGCAAGTATGCACCAAAATATAAAAAAATAACGAAAAAATAGATCAACTACATTTTTTGTGTATAAGCTCGTACGAAAAGATCGTCAACATTAGCACGAGATCGTCAGACCATAGCGAGCCGCATTGCAACCTTCAGCCCGAGATTCGGCCAGAGTATATGTGAACAGGATAAACTGTTGTTCTCAGCGATCATGAAACATACTTGCACCCCTTCATACAGCCATGTTGTTGGGGTTAAACTTGGACTTAATGGATTCGGGAGTGTCACTATTCATCGCAGCGACTCTCAAAGCTATAGATTACACAATAATATTGTCGTTTTTATTATTTCTGCATATTATATAGGTATATTATATACACAGACATATACTTTATATGTGCACGAATTTAGAGGCTTTATTGAGTACTAGTAATTACTGATTAAACAAAAACACAATTCAATACCGCATCCAAGAATAAGACATGCATTTCTGCATTAATCATTTAAAATATGCCTTTTTTCCTGGAATAAGCACTACCTAATTTTCTGTGAAGGTGTGATTATTTCCACATACCTTTAAATAATAAAAATATCATTATTTTGCACATAAATGCCAGCTCTATTTATCACTGTGTCATTTACGATATCGTGTATTTTAAATCGTTTTCAATTTTAAAATTTGTTTTAAATTCAATGATGTTAAACAACATTACATTGTAAAGTAATATTTTACACATTAATAATTTTTTGATTTATTTATTAAACTTCATCTTGCGAAGAAAAATTGCTTCTTAGAAAAGATTTATGAAATGCAAAAGAAAAAAAAACGCATTGTCTTAGGCAACAAACTTCAATATATCATTTTGGATGTAGTCTCATATAAACAGGAGCTGCGTAGTCAAGGATCAGTGCTTGAGCAGACAAAAAATGTGTGTGTGTGTGGGGGGGGGGGGGGGGGTCTAGTTCCACGCGTCAGAGATTTGAATGAACTAAAATCCTCAGTTTCCCAAGCAACAATAGTGACCCACTTACCCTAGGTCGCAAGTAGGCCACTCTTCCGTCGTTATGAGATGGATCGCAATCGACATTTTGAAAGTGAAAACTGTTTTCGATACTGTCCGAACGTCTTATGCTGTTGCCAATAATAATTATGAAACAATGAAAGAGCGCTGTTAGCATCTAGCCTTGCACGCAACTCTGATTTCTTAGCGGTGTAAAATTATTTAGCGCTATCATTTACGCTCTCCTTTGACACATTCACATTTAGTCTTACCTTCAAAATTAAATCGCACATTATATTTAACATATTATGAACAATAATACAAAGTGTTACCTCTTTTCGAAAATAATCAAGCATTACTTAATTTAAAAAGATCGAAATTAAAATTAATGTTCGATTACTTCAGGTATAAAATATTGAGAAAATTTCCAAACAATGTTATTATTGTACATTATGTACCTACCTTAAGTACGTCCATGTTACTTTAGTAAACGGTTCGCGACCAAAACGTGTGAATCATGTTCCAAAAACACAATTATCCTGTTTGCAACAGACATAGTATTGTAGTTACTCTGTAGTTTGTATTACTACAGTGAAGATGATAAAAGAATACAATTGAAACATAACTACAGCACATCCTTCTGAATATCTGAGGACGGCTGGAGCATTAGCTTCATTTTAGGTTTCATTTCCATATCCTATAATTGAATCTTACAATTAAAATAAACGTTAAATTACCATGATTAGATACGAAATAATACATATTTTATTGTGTATACATTTCATTCTTTAACTGCCTTCTTTGTACCACAACATGATGTTAGGGTATTCTTGTTCCTCTTATCCCTTAAAGAACCTTCTCTGGATTAGTAAAAGAGAGAACCCAGGATGGGTGATCAGCCCGATGCCTGGTATAAGAGAAGCGGATGACAGAATAAGGGCGAGATGAAATGATAGGAAAGATGGAGCAATTGGTGGAATGCTGGCGGGGAAAACCGGAGGCCCCGGAGAAAACCCGCCACAGCGCTGTGTTGTCCACCACAAATCTCACTTTGTGGTGCCTGGGATTGAACCCGGGCCGCCCGGTTGAGAGCCAAGCGGTCTAACCGCTCGGCCACAGTACGGTTTATGCATTTAAATCATAGAATATTCTCACATCAATATTTCCATCGTCGCGTGGTAACGCTGATTGCTCTCACCTTGGAGAAAAATTACGACTCGAGAAAGTGTTATTTTGTTGCTGTCAAATTATTTAAATAGGTGTATGGGTTTAAGGGAGCAAATAATTCCATTTAATCCTCTCCACAAAATCATCCAAAATGTAAGCGTATTACTCAAGAAAAAAATAGAAAAAGAGATTAATGAGCGGAAACAAACTGGATTGTTGTCTAAATAACAATAAAGTACATTTTGAAAACTGTACATCCACTGTGTTCAAATAACTATATATAAAACTCTACATCACAGAGTTGGGTTTTTATCCAAAACCATAACACCTTTTCATTTTTTTTTTTTCGAAATGGGGTAAAACGTACATAATTTCTAACGTTACTACACAGAGATGGACAAAGCTGACCACACGGACGCTGCCTTCTCTACCTTCCAAACAAAACATCAAAGGCAAACAATTTATACGCGATACTTCAAACTTGAGAGCAGTTCCTTTTCTAGCAAACAGCTACTCAATTAGTTTCCAAGGATAAAGTTCAGAGTATCGCCTACCTGACCTTCCAGAAGTGGTGAAATCCTCAACGACAGTACAGGTTTGGAACCGCGATGTTCTCGCACCTCAGAGGTGGGCAAGTAATTGGAACGCAATTTGAATTTTCAGCATGTATTAGCTGGCAGAGAAGGTAACATGCAAAAAAAAAAAAAAAAAAAAAAGCTTTAAAATTCTGCGGTGATATCGATACTTAATGTCCTTTTTTTATATTAAAATTACGTTTTAGCCAATAGAGGTTTCGTTTCGAAATCAAAGTCCTGTATTTTGCCCCCCCCCCCCACACACGCACACGCACGCACATACAAGGCGAGTCAGCTGCTCTAGGTTAGTATCTATGCAACCAGGCGCTTATAGTCTAATGTGAAAACATTGACCCTTTTAGCATGCAAACCTATTGTTTATTGTAGCTCTACCCTTCTATTCGGTACTATACGCAACCGCATCAATGATTAAAGTTCTGAATGAGAAAAGCAGAGCTGCGAAAAGGGACAGGCTTTCTTGGATATGATGCTGACAATGTGGTAGGGGTCGGTAGAGCACCTGCCTGCTGTGCAAGAGGTCCCGAGATCGATTCCAAGCTGGGGTGGGGATTTTTCTCTAATCAAGATGATTCTCCATCTTCCCCAGAGTCTGGAAGTATGAATGAGTGTGAATGTGTGCGTGATCTAATGATTAAAACACAAAGTACAAGCAACCCAACGTATACGAGTTAATACCATCAGTATGTTCCAAAGGAGAACGGCCGCCGATGTGACCACTGCAGCTAAATGCAGGGTATAAATGGAACAAAAAATATGTGGCATGGGGTTGGTTTTATGAAGAGCGGGACAAAATACGTGGGATCGGGCAGAGTAGGTTAGCTGCTGGAGTGAAGCACAGGTTATGATCGAATTGTTTTTAATTTATTTATTTAAATTTAGATTGATTAGCAGTAATACTTGCCTTAGATATCTGGGAGAAAGTGAAATGAAATAATTACATAGGAATAACATTGTAGAGGTAGGACAGTGTGCCTCCTCTGAACTAATAAAAATGTCATACATACTTCAATGGTGAGAATTTACACATCAGAAACGAAGAATAGAGAAGCAAATTTGGAACAGTAGATCATTCAGAGGTGGAAGTGCCATCACTGTGAAACACGTCCTGTGGTAGTCGTCGCTTCAGTCGCGTTGGCCGGCGAGTTCGAACGCCGATGGTGTTCGAATTCGATTCATCAAGTTGCTTTGGTTCTTCTCCTCCCCCCATCACTTCTCCTTTTGTTTACTTCCTGCATTTGCAAACTAATTTATTTTGTTATTGGCTCCGCCTGTGAGCCAAAGGCACCAGAATTTCAATCCGATAACTGTGTATCCTGTTTATTGTTGTAATATGTACCACACTATGATGTTATGAACTATGTTATGTAGTTAGCTTTCATTCTTTTTGGATGTATGCCGACGATGTTCAAACCTTATGTTTTACGTCTACTACAGAGGAGCTGTAAATGTGCTAAGTTCACGAGTAAACAGAATAATATGTTTTTTAGAGAGTCTGGTTTTCATCAGCAAAGTAAATGTTCAAAATGAGGATTCAAGAATCAAGGGTTCAGGTCTGAAATGAACATTCCTAAATATCCGAAAACTTACCTAAATTTAACTGACAATTCTGTATATGTGAACAAAGAGACAAATGTATTCACTGTCTATTGTTATAAAAACTATCTACTAACGTAAAATAAAGAACTTAATTTTATTTGTCGTTCAAGTTTAAATTTGAAAAACTATATTTTGGAGAAAATATTTTGAGAATTAAATAGGAGAAACTTGCCAGTTGAAATAATAGGTGAGAGAATTTAAATTAACAGTTACATAAAAATATAAAGTATAACCGAAATAAGGTTTCTCGTTTTCACTTTTACTGGAGGATGTAATTTTAATCAAATTATCATATGTAATATCACAAGTAGTTTTGGGATTATCAAATAAGTTAGCAAACTTAACTGATTAAGCTAAAAGAGTATCATCGTCATCATCCCAGGCGTTGGGCTGGCCCCTCAACGCGGTTCCTCTATCACGCTCAGTGCTTCGGATTCCCTCACCCCGACTAGTAGAATCAAATATATACAATAAAATTAGTCTCCATTTGCGTTCAGCTTAAAAACAAATACATCGCGGTGCAGTGACTGTTAGTACCAACTAATGCTAAAAAACAGAGGTAAAAGGTTGCCTACCACCCGGCAAAGGGACCAGGCTTACAGTTTTTGACTGTCAGTCAGAGCGCTGCATTCGCTTGTTATCAGTTTACTAGAACAGCGAAATGTTAGTAACGTACCGTAATTTGTAATCAAATACAAATGGGGCACTTTGGTATCGGATGTGTCTGATATGAATGATTACTTGATGAATTATACGCAACTGTAATTGCATGGATACTTAATATGTAGGAAAAAATAATCTTAATAACAGATGTATTTCATACGTGCATACGCAAACATTTATTGTAATATTTTTCAAAGAATGGAAGTGAAGCTAAACATTCTTTATCTTCTGCATTTTCCATAACGATAAATAAAGAGAAACTGAATTAGTCACTACATTTTTCTTATTCAATAATTTCTGTAAATTAAGAGGTGCATGGATTTTCTAAAGTGCAATCTGTAAACCTGGAACAATTTCTAAAAGATGATTTGCTTAAGTGACAAAAACGTAACGTCATACATTTCGTCAGCAATGTCTTGTTATTGAAAGACGCCCCACTGTCATTGTCGATATTTACCTATAGGAATCATCAACCTCTCAACTTCTTGTTACAATGATCATCAGCAATTCTTTTAGTCCTCCCAGTTACAATCTTCTATGCCATTATATATCATCTCTCGCGCTTGTCGATGAATAAATCTGCCTTTATTATGAGATGATAGCAACTGTATGTGTAAGTACTTTTAACTCATGCGCTCTTCCTCAACGTAACAAGGTCGTAAACATCAATGCTACTGCGGACGGCTTCCGATACGGCTTGTGCCTTTGGCAGATAGTGCATCAACGGAGTAAACATCTGGACAAAACATTTTTAAAGTTCATTTTAAATGCAAGGTGACCAAATCTTAATGCTGTCTTATTTTTGGAATCTCACGCAATCGTAAACAAATATTGGAGGTCTACATACTTAATTAACCATCCAAGATGTTCTATATCATGCTTAAGGCATATTAGTAGTAACATTACCGTCAATTCTCAATAGTTTTAAACAACGTGAACACAGCATTTTTTGCATACTTTTGGCCTGCGGCAGGACAGTGGCCAGCCTTGATCGAAGAGCTAGAGGATTCAGTGTGCGTCTAACTTGTTTAAATAAGTAGGCACCTGACATGATTATCGTGTTCCCTAGGTATCGGTATTAAAGGCCAAACAAGGACAATTGCAAACTGTGGGAAAACTTAATATCGCCCTAATGGTCAATCTGAATATACACATGTGACTGTTTCTGTAATTTTTATATTCAAAAATATGCGAAAATTGTATTAACAAAACATCTTTAAGAATGGTCTCTGGTCTCACTGGTTAAAATATTTATATTCATTATAAAGAATTAGGAAATAAGTAGCTAAAGGAGCAGGATAGACTTGGAGAAAAATATGTAGAAGTTAACATTAAAGCTGAAGTAAAGGGTATATATATTCGATCGATTTTATAATAGTAATATTTCGTATACATCCCTACTGTATCACAAACAAAGGCAAAATTTTGAAAACGTAATGAGTAGAAGACTATTTAAAGTGTATTTCGTCGGTCAGGTGTGCCCATGTTCATGAAATAAGAATCAATTGATTTCTTATGCTCCATTCGTATTTATGCTTAAATCGCTCATTGGTAATACAGTAATTCATTCATACATATACCTAAGTATGCTGCTTATTTATGCATTTTATGGTCTGAAAACTTGGCTGAAAAAAATGTACTTTCCCCAAACAAAATTGACCACCCCCAATTATATACAGTTGTTAGCTCCGAGTGATTTTTTAATTTGAATTATTTAATTTAGTTTTGAATCTAATTTACATGATAGAAGGCATAAGCGAGATCAGCAGTTGTCCTGGAATGCACAGAAGCTAAACCTCTCAGCCCCGTTCCGAAACTAACTTGTTGAAGGTCCAAACCTAGGCCAAAAAGTAGCTTTCATAAAGTTGTAATTGTTATAGCTCTGTTTATGCCAGTAAAACCTGAATATTAGCAGAGATTAGAAACACATACCCTATTTGGAACTTATACAACAAAATGAATACTGCAAGCAGTTTATAGACCAAAGTATTTATTTATTAAATGTATGCCTATGGAATGAGACAGGACCTAAGTGACATTTTTGGGTTCAGTACATATATTAAATGGAATGTTTTCTAATACCTGGCCGTTAAAAATTCAGCGTCATTTTTCTTACGCTGTACTTTTTAATGCTACCGAATTTGAAAATTCCAATTCTAGACAAATAAGATGTGAAAATGGCTTATTTTCGTAAATCACTGCATGCAATACGAATGACACCACTCAGCAGTATGTGAAAAAGTTTTTAAGTACTAAACAATTAAACCTTGAGTTTCTAACTTAAAATGGACGCTAATATGATTTCAAATCAGCGGAATCTTTTCCAACGCTTTGACAATGTATTAACTTTAACAAATCCCCCGTTGGATGTTACAGCATCGTTATAAATTTTTCTATAGAATCTGTAAAGTTCACTACGTAAGTTCCAAAACTTTTTGATGTTCCTTCCTTAAAAATCAGTGATGTAAAGCAACCACTCAACCGACCGACCGAAATACAAAATTAAATCTCATCAGCTCTAAAAATAGTTATTGCGACATTTCAAATCAAAGAAGTGCAATTTGGTACAGTTACCGCGTGACATAATATGTATCCACGAAACAAATTAGCTTCAATAAAAACTGCACACTCATTCTTTTCTATGGTAAAACCACTCGCTGCACAATATTTGTACACATCAGCACTAAAAAGTGATATCGGTCTTCGTCCAACAGATGGGCAGCACAAGTGGGCCAGGCTGGCTCAGCAATTTATTTCACAAGCACTTACTATGCAGACAATTATTCTAGGACCGCTAGATAACTCATTTTTATTGGAATTTAGCACACCTCGTTTATTGCATCCTCGTAACAATTTCGTAACAGGATAATAATTTTATAATGCTTATATTGCCAAGTTTTGATGGAATATTATTAATAAATTGCATAAGTTTATTTATAATTTTTTCCTCCAAATAGTCTCTGCATTGTATGTCATTATAAAGCGATTTAGGCATGGCAATGTAGTTTTTAAGATAAAATAAAGTTAAACCAAGTGATGCCTGAAATTTTACTTGTCACATGCAATTTCTGCTAAAGAGTTTCATAATTGATAACCACAGCTGTGCACTAGTGGTGCCTGTATTGATTACTTAATATTGAACGGCAAAGGGCTTTAATAAAGGATCTTCCAACAACAGTGTCATATCTTTAACATATGATAGCTGCCGTTGTTATTGAGGTACAGCAGTCATTTTTTCATGTGGTTAGAGTTGTTATTGAACGTTACAACATTCAGCAACGTGTAGAAATTGTGAAAATTTATTAACAAAATAGATTAAGATGGAGAAGCTCTGTCAATGGAGAAAGATACCGGGCTCTTATAACGGACTCAATTGGATGGTATAGATCTCAGAAATATCTGATCCCAGCAATATGGAGGCTCATGTCATACTGCTCTCGAAATAATCGATCTTTTAAAGGAGAAATTCGGAGGTTTCATCATTTCCTGGCCCCCGAGATCATGTGATTTAACGCCGTTGGATTACTTCTTGTGGGGTTATGTTAAATCTAGAGCTTATACCAACAAGCCAGAAACAGTAAATGATCTTATGAATAACATCACGCGTGTTATTCGTGAAGTTGGACCTAATTTACGATCTTCTGACATTGAAAATTGGGTCAACCTCATACGCGCAACCCAACGAAGTCGCGACAGCCACTTTAACTGATGTTCTCTTCCACACATAATGACAATAATAAGGTTTCAAAATGAAGAAAGAAATAAACCTCTATCACGTATAGAACATGTTTTATTTAAGTTCAAAGATAGGACACTCTTGTTAAAAGACCCTATACTAAAATTAAGTTATTTAATATCTATGCTTCATGTCAAAAGAGGTTCATTTCGGAACGGAGTTTCTTTTAACAAGATATTAATTTTCATTACTACTGAAATGCTGAATTCATTCGACCAATTCTACATCATTTGACACAGGGTATAAGGCTTTTTGCGGGGGTCTCTTATTCTGAAAAGATGAGTGTCGGCTAACTTTAAGCTCTATGAACCCCGGGCTCATTCATTTCATTCATTGTCCGATATGACCTAATAGGTCAAAGTGCACAATGTTTAGTTCCATGGTGTCAACGACAGCATTCTATTTCGCAATATTTCATAAGCTCTTGACGGTATATGAGCGGTTTTTATGTAATATTATACACCCGGAAGTCAGAAAAATTCATTGTAACAAATATGTGCGTCAAAAATTGAAGGTTTATTTCTCTCGTGTGGAGAATGAACATGTCATTCCGGAAGCGCCTTGTTCCTTTTTTGCTAAGCTTTGTTTCCCTACAGTCCTATTCATGTTTTATGATACAGCGCTTATGAAATAAAAATACGTATCATGTGAAAATGTATCTGAAAATAAAATGGCCTAACGAGCCCCAGTTAGAGTGGATAACATAAAACTGCCATTGCACAGAATTCCGAATGCGCTGATGTATCCCATTGATGTTAGTAAAGAAGTGAGTTACGTGGCAAGGTGAATGCATGGTGCAACACTGTTGGAACTAAATTCAACACAGTCATGCATCGTTAGAGTTTCTCTGCCATTCTAAAAGATGTAAACAGAACTGTTTACTTGTGACATATGTAACTTTTTGGTGTGAAGTTGTTAACAATGTAGCCACGATGCCATTCCACATAAAAATACAGAGAGAACTACTAATTGTAAGCAAACGTTAGGTAGATTCCTCAGCTGATTTAATACCAAATGTAATTTTGATGGCGTTTACTCTTGTGTATATTTCTAAGAGAAAACTTTTATCGGTCACTTTTATAAGTCAAATACCGAGAAAAAATAGAAGGAAAAATAAACTAACCTAGTCAAACGATGAAATGGAATATTTTGGAACAATGCGATCTCTGCATCCATGTGTCCCTCCTAAAATTTTAGTATCAATATTGCTACAACCTATAACTATCGCGTAATTTTACTATTTATTACTATATTATTATCATATTTTATTTTCATTCCAACAATTATTTTATCGTAGCTTTGAGTAAGATACTATTTTAGCTAACACCTTTTAGTTATTGCAATAACCGCCTCTATAACTACTCGAGCCGAACTGACAGTTTAGAAAGGACTGCTTGGTATTAAGTCGCATTTAATTTGATATTTACATTAGCTTTAAATTGGTTTACGCGTAAAACGCACTCTATTCATCCTCGCATTTATACTTCCAGGTTGTAGGAAATTGTAGGGAACGATCAGGAACCAAAATAGAAATCTCTAGGCTCAGAAGCTAGTACGCTGACTACAAAGGTATGTTAGTAAGCATGTTCTGCTTTACAATGAAATCAAAATAGAGGAGAAACTTGTTTATATGAACTGGGCTGAAACAATGGAGATAATCTGGATTAATTAAAACTCGGACAATTTGGAAATAAACTATAAAATGAATGCCAACTACTTATTTATAGAAACATTTATTTCCGCACTGAGAAGAATAATAAAAGCTACGTTTGGTATTTAAAATCCTTACTGTATCTGCGTTTAGATTCCAAAATAGGATGTGGGTTTCGTTTGTTTCCTATTTATATTGCATTTGAGAAACAAAAACAGATCTGATGTGTTAAGGCTGGTTAACAACAGTCAGAGAACGGTTATCAAAATGGAAATGAGAATGGGAAACAAAGCAGCTTACATCATTTTGGATCACAGTGCTCGAGAACGTACATCGATGATCACATACACCAAAAAGAGGGAAGTCGATTTCGAGAATTTGAATTTTATTTATTTTTAACTCGCCAATGATATTTTTTCACCTGCTTCTAATTAATCCATATAATACGGTTATCCTAAGATCAAACTTCGAATAAGTATTATCTAAATGCAAAACCATTACATTTCGAATTCCTTTAGTTGTATCAAACTTCCACTACCTTATTAATGGTGGTCTGCATTAAAATTATTTGTTGCTCTCTTCTAATTTCTACCAGTTCTTTATGTTATTATTTTTTAGGCAATAACTAGATTTGAGTTGTAGATAAACAAACCACAGATGACCGTTTCACTAGCAGAACTAACGCTCAAGGAATCTGAGGTTAGGACGCGCATATGCCAGAATTTCTTCCAGATTACCACTACAGTGATATCACGGCCATCCTTCTAGAATATGTAACAATGTGGACCACATACGTATCGCCTGAGCCATCTCGCTTGGTATCCTGAACAAGTCTTAACGTTCACATGACTTTCTTCATCGTTTATTAGTGGGTATAAAATTATTCTACGTAAACTGGTTTTTTAATACTTCATTTCAATGCGCGAAAACCTTTGTAGAAATACCTACACTACACATTTCTTTGCAGACAAACAGAATAGTGATACACTATTAATGATAGTCAAATGTTTAGGAACTGGACGCTATTGCTGGCCTTAAAATTCCGTTTCCTTCACGCCATCGCGAGACACCTGAATATCGAGAGTACTTCGAAAACATTTTTGTACAGCACACTTTCGTTTGTCGCTCGACATTCCCCAGCTATACAATATTATACACAATTCGAACATAATAAAGAGGAATTCACAGACTATTCTCAAAGTTTAATACATGTTTTATTTTTATGTAAATATTTTAATATATGTTATTTGAAACACGAGTTTTAGATCCATTTTTGAGAAAATAAAGAAATTCAAAACATTTTCTATGTAAAGGATACTTAGGTTGGGGGACTTTCTGAAAGTCTTCGTGTCGCGTCCTTGGAAAATATACCAAGATGATGTTTATCCGACTTTCTATTTTTAAAGTAATATTGTTCACACACGCGCACACGGACACACACCGATACCGGATTAAGGAGGTCTTAAAAAGTGGGTAAATTAGAGCTTCGATCAAATAAGTGACTCAACAGGGCCGACGTTAGAAATTGACACTTAAAGAAATTATAACAATCACGGGAATTTTCAGTTAATTACAAAACCAAAACATTCTCCTCCCTTTTCTCTCTATAACCTACCTATAGAATCATGTCAATGGGCTTTATAATCGAACCTACCCAAACTCATATTTACACGTATGTCTTATTTATGAACAATCGAAGCAACTGTTCTAGCCTGCTCGCTTGTTTTTTTACTCTGTTTTGCGTGATATTCAGGGACCCTGTGAACTCGTCATATACCATCTTCATCATCATCATCATCATCATCATCATCATCATCATCATCATCATCATCATCCATACATCCCAGAATACTCTGTGAAGTACTTTAGACGATTGCATTAATCGAGGAGCTCTCTGTTTTTCCCCGCCATATTGGCTTATTGGTTAGCTTTGAATTAATATAATTAACAAGCAGGAGGGATGGATGAAGTAAAATGTTAGGCAGCTGTGAAAACCTTGAGATTTGGCCACATTCAAAAATTCTTATTTTTGCTTATCAAAAATAAGAACCGATATTACAAATGGTATGCTCTGGCGTTTTGAAAGATATATTAATTTATTATTATTATTATTATTATTATTATTATTATTATTATTATTATTATTATTATTATTATTATTATTATTATTATTATTATTATTATTATTATTATTATTAATCCAGCCTATTAAAGTATTTTGTATACAGAAGCTTAAAAATTATTTTATATAGCTTTAGTAAAGCATACTTGGAGTTTCTATGAATTGTGCATTTAGAATTTGACTCCTAAGAAATATATCTATACTGATAGTAATCTGACTTAAAAAAAAAAAAAAAACTTTGATAGTATGTAGATTGAAATCGTAGCGAGAGTGAAGATGGTGCATAAGTGTATGAACATTGTTTACATCTCAAACTATGAAATACATAGCAAATATTTTAGGTTTGTTCATTCTCATATATATATATATATATATATATATATATATATATACGTATCATAAGTTATATGCGGTAACGTTTCTGATAATTACATATGAAACAAAATTCTGCCAATAATAGAGACGCAGTGGGGTACGTGTCAGCTAGCTGCAAGATAGAGAAGCGAAATGTTATAACGTCATTGCACTGCGCCACAATGGTAAATGAGAAAACGACTTTGATTTTACATAAATAGCATTTTCACACCAATTTCAAGTATGATACCAAACATCTCCTCTAGTAAGTACATGGCAAATCGTTTTTCAATTAACGCATGCAAAAAATTGAAAGCTATGTGCAATTTAAACCAATATACAACCAATAAAACTTGTTAAATATTCGAATACTTCTTAGAGTTAATTTGTGGGCGCGAAGAATTATCAAAGTTTCCTGTTTACGTCTCAACTTTTACCACTTTACAAATTTATTCTCCGTCAGTTTAAATCATAAAAGAGTGACTATCGGGTATTATGTGAAAATATTGCTCTATTAAGCGCATTTTGTAAAAGCACACATAAAAAGTTGATAAATCGGGGCAATTTAAAAGAAAAACATACACAGCTAATGCAAAATATCTGTAAATAAAGTCAAACATATACGCTGCAAATTTGTTTCTAAACACAGGATAAATTACGCATTACTACCCTAGCAAACATTAAATAATAGTGGAGGTGAGAAAGGTGTACTAGGATGTCAGTCGCACACAGTCAAATGCAGCGGCTATTTCTGGTTAATGCTCTTATCTATGGCAAAGGGCAAGCAAGCATAATAACTATACAAAAAATCAAACCAGTTTTTCTACAAGTCCGTGCTAAGAATTTTAATAATCAGAATCATTTTCAGGTATTAATGAAAATAGCCTAAAGTGAAGCGCATGTTCTTTTTTATATTAAGTAGGAAAAAATGACTACACATATGCTATGCTTTTAATGCCCACCGCTTGCTTTCTTTGTTTATGTTCTGTTTGTGTAACACCATAAAACATAGATTTTAGGAAGTGAAAGAGGTATAAAGGTTGCAGCAATTCAACATGCGCCATCATCTGTTTCACAGTTGAAATTCAGTGATCATATAAACAATTTATATTAAAATATAAATTTGACGGGTACCTACTCGATTAGATATTTGCATGCTATCACAATAGACAACAAATGCAAAAATGAAGTTTTCCCCAATAAAACTGTGTCATATATTTAACTGTTAAAGAAGTTAATAATTTCAAAAGTATGTAATAGTTTTGGCTAGCTTGACAGCCTATTTTGTGAAATTATATAAATGAATACAAATAATTCAATATCGCTGTTATGTTATGTTATCTATTCGGCTACTAAAACAAAAATAATATGGATAGTTATGATTATGTACTACCATACTATGTAGTGGCTGTCAAACCTGTTTGCGACAAAGCTGACAAGAATTACATAAATAAAAAAAAAAAACATACCTCCAGTTTTTGTGAGAAGTCCTCAGCGATCTTCTCATTCTGACGGCTGAGTTCCTCGTTCTTTTCCAGCAATGCCTTGCCGAGTTCTGCAGCCAGGATGAGGTCCTTCTCCTTCTGCTGAAGTTGGGCATAGACGTCCTCGGGGTCGGCGCTGGGTTCCAGACTCCGGGACTCCATTTCGTAGATGTAATCCTCGAGTGCGTACTTCGGCTTCATCTCGCATCCTCGCGGTTTAGATGCATGTCAACACAAAAACAGAACCCGCGCTGACAACTACTTCTACCTTCCACCAATCTTCATCTACTGAACACCTGCACGCTTGCACACCTGTGTTTGAAGCACTGACGGCCGGCGCTGAGCCAACGAGGCCGAGTTGTGCAGTCTCACCTCTTTCTGCAGTAGATGGCGCTGCCATCTAAGGTTCAAACAATATACCTAATTATTGGGATGGAGTTAACATCTTAAAAACCATAATTTTCGTGTTTTAATTTGTAAATTTACCATTTTATAGCGTTTATGAATTTATACTTTAGTACTTTTTAACATTTTCAAGAAAAGGCACATAATTTGAGTTAACTGTGATAAACACATATCCCTTGAAATATACAACATTAATATGAAATTAAAATCAAAATCAAATTAACCATGCCGATCCGTCTCAAACTCCAACTGTATCAGGCGATCATTCCGCCTATGATTCTGTACGGCTGTGAGATCTGGGGAACAGTGGCTAATACCACTTTCGTCAGGCTCCGGACGCTGCAGAACAAGGCACTCCGCATCATCTACGATACAGGCTGGAGATTCCCGGCTCATATCCTACATGAGCACTCCCAGATCCCGTACATTGTCGATGTCATTCGCGAGAGGGCACGATCAATGTACGACAAAATCCAAATGCACCCCAACCCTTTAGTGAACTCCCTGGGAAGGTATGACCCGAGAGATCAAAGACGCTTGCCGTCCTTCAGACTGCCGAGAGACGTCCTGGGACCCCTTGGGTAACCCAAGGAAAACCCCAGATGTCTCTGGGACCAACTTCTACGCCGAAGGACCAAGTGCTACACAACCCGTACCCAAAACGGAGCAAAAAAAAAAAAAAAAAAAAAAAACTAAATCGTGCCTCCCAAAAAGGGAGAACGATTAAGTGCAGCTGCCCACGACAAAAGGGGCAACCCATTTCAAACATTCAATAATTTCAAACACCCCAGCAGAATATGGATCTACTAGCTCATTTCGCAGGTTAAGCCGCAAAGCGGCTAGGTACTGCGGCATAAAACACCCGGACGGGGATAGCCCCGCCCGACTAGGACTACCTCTGGACCTCTGGAAAATCAAATTACATGGGACGTTATTTTCCTACCAGGTTGCTTCACGAGGCCTCGAGCCTTCCATACGTGGAGGATGAAATCAGGCGCCGGGCATCAAAATTGTACGCAAGCTTACCCAACCACAGAAGCGCCCTTGTCAGATCCCTGGGAGATTATGACCCCACTAGACGTCGTTCTAGACAGCACCGGTTACCCCGCATGGCTTGCGGGCATCCGAGATAACCCAGGAGCTAATCCGAACAGCAGCTAAAGCTGAGCTCCACATAATCCTTCCAAGCTGCTTGGCATCAAAATTTATTTCCCCAAAATTTACACAAATAAAACACCAGGGTGCAAGGTGTTGCATCCTGTCCTTCAACCCCCAGGTACATACTAGTAACCTAATAAAAATTACCATTCTCAAAACCTACATTTCACCCTACAATATCCCGAAATCTACCTTACCTGCGGTAAAACCCTTAACGGGTGGGCACGCAGCAAGAACCTTCTGGCTATATACAGCCAATCAGCACCACATGATGGCATGGCATCAAATTATAAAGGATTGCTAGTGAGAACTACAGTGCATAAATTAAATTTCGAGTTTATTTTGAATCAAAATGTTAATGCAACAGATACGAGTAGGATAGAATAACCGAGAGGGATAGCTCAGGGGGTTTCGTCTGTGACACGAACTGTGAAAGTCTGCATTCGATTCCGTGGCCGGCCTGCCTGACCCATGGGTTTTTCAGGGGTTTTCCCGAGTCGACAAGCGAAATTGGTAGGTTAATGACATCCCTAGAATTTCCTATCCCTCCATCTCATCTCCATTATAATTTCACATCATTTCTCCTCTAGTGGTCTCTTTCAGGGTACAAGTGTCAGTGTGATGATATGCTCTTAGTGCACCAATTCTTCCTCCGGTAGGACGGTTGCCGGTCTCCGCACCCAGGTCTCGTGGTAGGACTGTTTCCGAACCACAGTAGACTGGGGTGTCCATTGTCTTGGCCTGACGGGGAAAGTTTCCATCTCAGTGAATTGCAGAGACCCTGCCATCTGCACTGTAGTGACTCCTTTGGACGGCCACCCAGTCTCTCGCCCCATCCTTCCTCCCCGGGGCGCCCCACTTGCGGGCGTAGTTTCCGTGCCAAGTCCCCTCCGAACTAATCCAGTTATCCACGACAAACTGCTGCAGGTTAGAGATACCACATAAAAAGAGAAATTGGTACTGATGCATTACCAGGGTAATGCATTTAGTTCATTTAGTTATGTTATTTCCATTTTTCTGTAACTTATTCTTACATATTAAATTGTATAACTTACAAGTATAATTATATAACTTATATAATAAATCGTGATTACTGAAATATATTTCATCATCTATACAGAAAACATGCGTATTTAATTTAAAACAGCTAGGAATAAAACATTTATATCCCTCACCAAAATATTTATTTAAAAACCCGAAAAAGTCTTTTTGTTTTTACTCACACTTTAATCTTTCAAATCTATTGACCATATTTGACCAGTCAGTGTCAGTGTTAAAAGTGTTAGAAATCTCTTATCAAATGTTCCTCCAAGTGACTGCACAACCTGTTGCACACCAATAAAGCCATTAATTACAACAAAAATGTTGTTAACCATCCTCCAGCATATCTTTTAGTATTGTGCCTTAAATTAACTATCGAACGAGATGGATCAGCGTTAACAGGTGAGACTCGTGTTCGATGCTCGGGTAGGGCCTTTTCGAATTAGATTTGTTCTATGGTTTCCCATTGTAGCCATGAGAATGCTGGAGAGGATATTCATACCACCTTTCCCAATATTTTCATACCATTCTTCTCGTTCAGGACTTGTCTGGTTCGTTGGTTGGAGGCGGTGTGGCGCTGTTCCTGGGGGCTAGTACGGACTTTGGTACAGCATGGCGCCTCCGGGGAGGTAGCCTTGGCTTGTATCGCATTTAGCTCATAAGTGCCTTACGACGGCCCTTCGCACTCACTTCATCTCATCCTTCTCTCCTAGACATCATCATCGTCGTCGTCGTCGTCGAGTCGTCATCATCATTCTTCTTCCATTTCACGGCTTGGACTATTCAATAGGCTCCAATTTGTCTGCCCATTTTTTCTTAGGTTTTCCCTGGTTTCTTGTACCTTTGGGTTTATAGTTTATCGCTATTTTAGATATCCTGTTATTATTCATTCTTTGAACATGCTTTTCCCATTGATTTCTATTGTTAGCAATAATATGCTTTCTTTCTTCTACTTTTAATTCTTTACCGATAACTTGACTCCAGTTTTTCTTTTTATTTCTTCTTTTTTAGTTTACCCAGCTATTGCTCTTACAAATTTCATTTCCGATGACTGTTCTAGTGCTATTTCTTTTTGTTAATGTCCATGTTTTCGATCCGTATATCACAGTTGGTACTGCCATTGATTTGTACCATCTTACTATGGAGACTTTAAGGGCCTTATTTTTTAATGTTCTTTTTAATGTGTCTTTATATATAGTTAATTTTTTTTCTTTATTACATCGCTTTCTCCCTGGTAGGAGACATTGCATCCTAAATACTTGAAGTGTGATACCTGATCTATTATTGCATTGTATAACACTATGTTTGGTCTAACTGGGTTCATTCCTCTGAAAGCCATAGTTTTGGATTTCTTTATTTATCCTGGACATCATATAAGCACAATAGATTAGCGTTGGTCTAAGTATGAAATCCTCCTCCGCATTCAGACGGACGATAAACTAGCAATTTATCCCACAACTTAGGTACAACAGGTTACAAATGGGTTATCAATTTACAATTTACTTGAATCTCAGCTTTAGCCTCGCATTAGAGTTAAAACAATTACGTCTTCTTTAGGATCAGAAATGTGATTATTTTCCCAAAAATTCTGACTTTAAACGATGTTGATTTATCTTAAAAGTCATAATGGAATAAGTGAAATATATAAATTATGCTAATTTTACTGAATAAAAGAAGCTCCTGTCTTCTGCACATTACCTTTCCACCTTCCAGAGCGGTGATCAAGTGCGTCATAAATATTCTCAGTGTACAAGCTCCGAAAATAAAGTTGGACAGAAGGAGGGAAGGAGGAGAGGAGGGATGAAGGAACAAAGAAAGGAAATGGTGGATTTTGCATTTATATAGCATTTTAATATTGGTGTAGCATTTTGAAAACATTAAATAGTGGTTTACAGGTGAAAAATGTAAATAGAACTACAAACCTTATTAGCACTTCGTACTATATCGCCATTGTGGAAAATCACCATCCTTAGTAATTATACTGTACGAACTTGACTTTGTAACTTTCTGGATTAGAGGAAACAATGAGAACAGCCAATTGAGGAGCTTTTTTCAAAACTAGATAGATGCAAAATTTTACGATATTGAGTCATATATAGTATCGGCATAATTTCATCATCATAATTTCATCCGATTTTGCAAACTTCGATTCATGCCCTGTGTAGAAGATAGGGAATATCAACAGTTTTTTCAAAACTCAATAGATGCACTTGGCTCAGTTAAAGCAAAAATCGATAGATGCAATTTTATGATTTTATGATCCAGCGTGTAGCAACTTGAATTCTATGAAACGCATGTTGGCATTGATTGCCATCTCACTATTGCGATTCTTGGAATTTTCAATCGTTCCTGCAAGCTTTGTACACTGCTGCACTGTTGGCAATAACTGCAAACTCAGGTTGTGTGCTTGTATTTCACATTCATTTTTGAAAGCTTTGTTATACTTAAATGGCATTTTTATTCTTAATTGAGACACTGCACTGTTGTATGCACAATGGACAGGAGCTCAGATTGTGAAACTGCACCAGTCGTAGAATGCACAGGAAGTAGAAATTGCAAAAATTAGGAAAGGAAATCAAAATGCAAATCAAGGAAAGCTCATACTTCAGCAATTTCATGCTCACATGGCCTTGAATGCACTCCACGATATCGTAAAAGTAAAAATCATAAGCTCTGTGATGTAGCTGATTTGACTTCTTTCCGTGCTAAATAAAATAGATCAAGATAAATTCCTTATGAAAAATATGTGTATTACATCTCCTAATCGCAGAGTGGTGAAATGCCAAGCAGACTGTTAGCGTTAAATACAGTGTGAGAACAAATGTTGGCCGAGTATTGTCAGTGTGCACTGTAAGCTTCCAAGGAATCACAGGGGTGTGTTTCTCCTGGCTAGAAAGTTTCACATATCTGAGAATGCACCAAAGGAAACCAGAGGAAGTGACAGAACAGGAAAATTACAGAAGGGCATTTGTGCTGCTATAAAGCAAGACGTTAAGAAGTACAGATGCTGCAGAGAAAACCATTATGGAAGAGCAAAATCAGGGAGAGGATATTTACCTCCATAACTTAATATCTGAAAATGTAGAACAACTTTTGCAAAGAAAAAAATTAATAAATCCACCAGTCTGCTTACTGTCAAAATATAAATACAAATTTTACGACTTCGAGTTTTTATTCCGTACACAACACACTGACACATGCTCCAAATGCAAAATGGGACTGATGAAGATTAAGACAGAAGCAGACGTGGAAAAGAAAAACGAACTAAGAACCATGTACAGACTACACAAGTTGTGTTCAAAAAGGTTTTATCTGATATTAAAAGAGGAAAACGCCGAGGCAATCACTATTTGCTTTGATATGCAGCAGAAACAACCACTGCCTAATTATCTGTTAGCGAGGTATTCTATGCAAGGCTGCATGGCTGTATAATTTATGCATAATGATTCCATCTAAAACCCAGAATAAAGACAACATTTCCTTGTATGCATGGTTGGAAACTGAATCTGCTAAAAGCTGCAACCATGTTGCCTCAGCTTTGCACCATTTCTTGTTGGAACTGGAACAAAGGAAGTCCAGCAACACTCCTACCATTCGTATTGTCGTCACCCAAACGTCGGAACTCTCTATAGACCCGGCTGGCAGCGGCAGCAGGAGACGGAGGCGTTCGGACACACCCACCCATTAATTTAAGTCACTAACTGAAGGGATGATTAGGAGAGGGATCGCGGGCCACTGTGCCGTCTTTTCCACCTCCACCTGGATTCTCGAACGTGCGGGTTGTTTCGTCTAATCCGTAAACTTCTAGATTGGCCAGCTGACCCTATATAAGCAACACATCGGGTTGGAAGTCAGACAGTTCTTGGCGAGCAGCGTAAGAGTGAGAAGACTGTGTACGTGCGTCGGAGGAGTTTACGTAATCGCGAGTGCAAGTGGAATTGTAACGGACGAACTGGTGAATCGTAATTGTGTGCATTACGTAATTCTGTTTAATTGGCAATTGTTTAACTGTAAGTCGGTGGAAATAAAGAACATTTTTGAGTGGTGCAATTGGACTTTTCATTTCACGAACCCACAAAGTCACACTGGTGTCAGGAAGCGGGACGACAACATCACCGAACATTACAACCATGGACGCGGCATTGGAAAAGATTTTGGAGAAGATGATGGAAATGAAGGCCGAACTGACCTCGGAAATGAAGACGGCGAATGACAACATCACTGAGAAAATGGACGCGAAGATGAACGAGTAAACAACAAAAACAGAAACGGGAAATAACAACCTGGCCGCAAAGCTGGAAGAAATGAAGACGGCTAACAAAAACCTCACGGAGAAGATGGAAGAAATGAAGGTTGCGAACGAGGCCCTCACCGCCAAATTTGAGGAACAGTTGGCCGGCGTGAGGGAGGACGTCACGGGGCTCGGCAAGCGGATCGGCGAAGTGGACGAACGCGTAGGAGACCTGGCAAACCGCGTTAATGAGCTGGAAGGAAAGGCCGCCAGCAGCGTCAAGTCCCTGAACGCCATGGTGGAAGACGTCGTCGGCAGGAGGTTGAAGGATTTGGAGGCCGACGCACTGGGACGCGACACAACATCGGCGCGCGTAAAACCTCCGAAATATGACGGCGCGTCAACGTTTGAGGTCCTCCGCCGCCAATTCGACGCAGTGACCAAGCACAACAAATGGTCACCAGAGGAGGAGACCACACAGTTAATAGCCAGCCTCCAGGGACGGGCCGCGGAAGTCCTAAACGCGGTGCAGACAACGGCGGCGCCCAAGAAAATCTGGGAGGCCCTGGAGAATCGTTTCGGAAACCACCGCTTAGCCGCAGCGTACCGCAGCCAGCTAAAGGCAAGGTTACAGCAGCCAGGGGAGACGCTGCAGGAGTTCGCCCTGGCAGTTGAACAACTGGCAAGCAAGGCCCTAGTCGACCTCCAACCAGAGTTCGTGTCCCGGGAAGCTGCCTACACCTTCGCTGACGGGGTACGGGACACGGAGATTCGTCAGCGCCTAATGATCGGCGATTATAAAAAAATCCACGAGGCGCTAACGGCAGCATTAAGGATGGAGGCGGCCAAGGTAACAGCTATCCCGACGTCGAGAACGAGGAGTGTCCGCTACACCGGAGACAGAAGACCAGCCGAGGGACGCCGGCGAACACCTAGTGGCCTGTGTTGGGGGTGTGGACAGCCCGGACACCTGCAGAGAGACTGCCCACACCAGAAAGGGCAGCTGGAAGAACAAGTAAGGCCCGGCGTGGAGAGGGGCACGTAGGCGCCATTACCACCATCCTCTCGAGTGACACTGCGCGCCGTCAGCCGGCGTATGGATGACAGCCTCATCGCGGACGGTTGGGTGAGAGGGAAGCCGTGCCGCGTGCTGGTGGATACTGGGGCAGCCGTGACCATCAGACCTGACGTGGCGAAGGGTTTGCCGACGAGGAAGCCGAGCCGATCATACGAGCTTGTCACGGCATCGGGCGACACCTTGCCTGTGGAGAAGGAGGCCCTGCTGGAGCTGGCCTTGGGGCGGAGTGCCGTGCGTCTGTGGGTGCTCGTCGCGAAGGTGGCTGAGGAGGTGATTCTGGGACTGGATGCCCTCAGGAGCCACGAGGCGACGGTCGAAGTCGGCAGGAAGGTCCTGCGGTTCAACGGAGAAGAGGTTATACTCCGTCAACCCGAAGAGCGCCTTGGAAACTACAGGGTCGTCTTGAACGAAGACGTGGTTGTCCCCGCGAGGAGCGAGGTGATAGTGACGGCGCGACCAGAAGGCCAGACAGCAGGTTGGGTCCAGAGGCTGCAGGAGTACGACTTCACCTCGGAACATCGTAGAGGGAAGAGCCACGGTAACGCTGACGCCATGTCCCGAACACCCTGTCCAGAAGAGTGCGGCCAGTGCACAAGAGTGGAGGAGAAGGAGCGTGCCGCAGCAGTCCTAGTAGTCACGGCAGGGCCTGCGGATGGCTGGGATAGCGCAGGCCTGAGGAGGGAGCAGCTGGCGGACGCAGACTTGGGGCCACTCTTGAGGGAAGTGGAGGCAGGGACGAGACCAACCTGGGTGGACATCGCACCGAGGAGCGCCACCTACAAGTCGTACTGGGCCCAATGGGACTCGTTGAAGACCAGAGAGGGCGTGCTGTTCCGGGTATGGGAATCACCCGATGGGAAGACGCAGAGAGAACAGTTGGTACTTCCCCGGAGTAAGGTCCCGGAAGTCTTGGAGGAAGTGCACGCCGGTACTTCGGGAGGAAACCTGGGAGCGAACCGAACGATTGACAAACTACGGCAGCGTTACTACTGGCTGAGGTTCCGAGCAGATGCTGAGAGATGGTGCCGTCAGTGTCACGTGTGCGCGGCGAGTCGTGGCCCCCAAACTAGGAGCCGGGGTCGCATGCAGCAGTACAACGTCGGAGCGCCATTCGAACGGCTCGCCGTTGACATTGCTGGACCGTTCCCAGTTTCCGACCGGGGCAACAAGTACCTAATGGTGGTCGTGGACTACTTCACCAAGTGGCCGGAGGTGCATGCCATCCCAAACCAAGAGGCAAAGACAATCACAGACTGCCTCGTGGAGCAAGTGTTCTGTCGATTTGGGGTGCCGTTGGAGCTACACAGTGACCAGGGTACCAGCTTTGAGTCCAACCTAATGAAGGAGGCGCTACAAAGGCTTGGGGTGACCAAGACCCGCACGACGCCTCTACATGCCCAGTCGGATGGCATGGTCTAAAGGTACATCAAGACCTTAGAGGAACACCTGAGGAAGGTCGTGGCCAGCCATCAGCGAGACTGGGACGTCAAGGTGCCACTGTTCTTGCTGGCCTACCGCTCGTCTACACACGACACAACTGGAATAACGCCAGCCAGCTTAATGTTTGGCCGAGACTTACGCCTCCCTTGTGACCTGGCTTTTGGAAGCCCTCCGGAGGCGAAGCAGCCGGTGACCGAGTATGTGGAGAACCTGGTGGACCACCTCCACGACGTGCACGAGATGGCTCACCAGAACATCCAGAAGGCGAGCGACCACATGAAGACCAGATATGACAGGCATGCCAACAGCCAAGGGTTCCAGCAAGGTGACCTGGTCTGGTTGTACCGTCCTACGCGGACCAAGGGACGCTGCCCGAAGCTTCAGCACACATGGCAAGGGCCGTACCGGATGGTGAAGAAGATTAACGACGTGGTGTACCGCATCCAGAAGGTTCCCCGAGGGAAGATGTTGGTGGTACACCTGGATCGCCTGGCACGCTACGATGGTGCTGTTTGGGACGACCAGCTTTGAGGAGGCAGCAGTGTCGCCCAAATGTCGGAACTCCCTATAGACCCGGCTGGCAGCGGCAGCAGGAGATGGAGGCGTTCGGACACACCCACCCATTAATTTAAGTCACTAACTGAAGGGATGATTAGGAGAGGGGTCGCGGGCCCCTGTGCCGTCTTTTTCCCCTCCACCTGGATTCTCGAACGTGCGGGTTGTTTCGTCTAATCTGGAAACTTCTAGATTGGCCAGCTGACCCTATATAAGCAACACTTCGGGCTGGAAGTCAGACAGTTCTTGGCGAGCAGCGTAAGAGTAAAGTGCTAGTGTACGAGAGGACTGTGTACGTGCGTTGGAGGAGTTTACGTAATCGCGAGTGCAAGTGGAATTGTAACGGACGAACTGGTGAATCGTAATTGTGTGCATTACGTAATTCTGTGTAATTGGCAAGTGTTCAACTGTAAGTCGGTGGAAATAAAGAACATTTTTGAGTGGTGCAATTGGACTTTTCATTTCACGAACCCACAAAGTCACAGTATATTTTCAGACTCTTGCTCTAGTCAGAACAAGAATGGTGTGATGTTCATGCTTATAGCTTTCTTAGAGAAGCGTTAACATTTTTCCCGCATTTCACATATCTACTCAATACGTGGACACAGTTTTATGCCTCCTGATAGAGTGAGCAAAGAAAAGAAAAAGGATGTCCAAAATCTAACAAACTCTTTTGAAATTCCAGAAACTGCAAAAACATTTTATGAAGATTTACTAGAAGATATCAATAAAGATTAAAGCTTACTTATTCATATTGTTTGAAATTTCTTTGTGTTCAATATGTTTGTTATATAAATAAAGCTAAATATTATAATGTTATTGTGAATGTAGCAATACTTAGTTTCTACGTTTATATCTAATACAAATAATCCTTATAAACATTAACACGTTGGTTGTATAATACATTATGTATTATGAAAAGGTGAAAATAAATAAAAAAATAATAAATACACAAATAAAAAGTAAAAAGACAATAAATGACAAAAATAACTAAATTTCAAGAGTTGATTTCTTGCTCACGCAGAAAAGTTAATCAGCATCTATCGGTTTTTGAAAAAACTCTGCATTTTCAAACCTCAAATTTGCACTAGTTAAATTGCAGTATTTGTTTCTTTCACATTCAATGAGACAGTTTCAGGAGGGAGAATTGAATGAGCAGTATAGTTGCTGTGATAACCAATTAGTATTGCCAATAAATAGAAGAAAACCGTTTATCTCAGAAATACATTTTGTGCATCTATCAGGTTTTAAAAAACTTATGATCAACTTTTTTGTGGTTTCAAATCTCGTACGTTTTCTAGTCACTATTTCGAGTGTAGTTTTATTACATATCTAATTCCAAAGCATGCGGAAGACCTTATATTTTGATATACTTCAAATTAATCGTAATAGATGTCTATATCGGCGCCATCCTTAGTTTAGGGGAGATGTAAACAATGCGGGAAAATGTATTCCTCCGCCGGACCATGATTGAAGGGAATAGTCGCGCTATTTTATTCCCATGTGGTAAACATGTGCGTGCACTGTCAACGAACTTCTATGCAAAGTTTTGCTTTGCCATTTTCAGTGTTTTGGGTAGCTTATGGGGTAACACTATTACGTTAAGTTTAAATGCAAAGATGTGTCTACTGTGTAATATGTTCTTCCTTTTGTTCGTTAAAAAGTGACTGAATGCTTAAAACAATTATTCAAATACTTGATTTCTTCACATAACCCCACCTCATTTATAAATTACTAATTAAGGTACGGGTCTTTCTGCGGAAAAACAGTGCTAAATAACTGCGTGTAGCCATTTTGGCAATGACTTGAAAGTTCTACTGGCGTGCAACTGAAAAAAATAATTTACACACCTAATTGGAGTCTGACAAGGGACGAAAATGACTTCCACTCTCTAATTTTCCTTTGATAATTCTTTCGCCACAATAATATATCCTCACGCTCAACAGTTATATGTTTTTCTGTTTCTGTTCGCAAATTCAAAACCTACGTCGCAAAGAATAGTGTGGAAGCTCGTTTTTCTAAAGCTCGGCTAATTGGGATCATTGTTTACTGCTTGAAGCACTTTTGTAATTGTGGTGGCTCGTTTCTTTCAAAGAAGCTATGAACCTTGCGACGAATAACACTTTTAACAAATTTATCATATTCACCTTCCACAACTGGATTCTTTCTATTTATATGTTTTCCTGGAGTAGAAGGCTCGGCCATTTTCACAACCTCACTTGGAGCAGAATTAATATTTGGCGCTGAAACATGGTATATTCCACCCAAGAACTAGTCTGGAAAATCAAAATTATGTTTCTATTTTTCTAAATTTTAATCGCCATCAGTAGTGCACAATGAGTGGTTGCACCTGGATCCTCAGCCGTTGAGGAGTTTATGCTACCTCCTTTCTTTCCCCCGCCTAAATTTCACCCGTCACCCTACAAACCCCCTATTCCTATCATTACGTGGTTAAGTCCTTTCTAGGACACGTACATGAATAACACACCTACGGGCTGTCCCTCAATCCGCAAACTGCACGACGACGAGAGACTCAGCCTGCCAACTCAACGACAACGACGGCGACGATGACCTCTATATTCTGCTGACAAATTAAGTCTTCCATTGCTAAAGTACTTGCAAAACACGTACAATATATTTTAATTAATTGATAGAAATTAATCATTTCTCCACACTAGCCGTTTATAGGCTAAGGTTTTTGATGGATATAGTCAACATGAAAAATTCAATGCCATAGCCGGGATTTGGACCACGGATTTCCTGGTTTCCATCCAGTCGCGACGTGGTTCAAATCTCGGCTATGACATTGAATTTTTCATGTTGACTCTATTCATCAAAAACGTACAATATAATTTGTTTTTCACCACTTTTTAACGGCTTCCCCCTGTGATGTTTACATATTGCACGGAAGCATCCATGTTTGTACAACTGATTCTCCCCCTTCATTTTGCTTTCAAATCGCGGAAGCGTAGCGTGCACTCTGGTTAATAGATACACATTACGGTTACTATATCAAATAAAATACCAGTTAATTACTGGTTTACTGTTGCATTTGTAAGAACGTGAAGTTTTATATATTTTGCATTAGATGTAAAGTCTTTAAGACTGATATGTGAACTATATTTTTCATCCGCATAGAGTTACAAGTATAAACGGCTAATGATGTCGCACACATATTCGTGCTTTTATTTACATCGTCCCATAAACTGAGGATGGTGCCGGTATACATACATAATTTCATTACCTACATACATATTCATTGATAGAGGAACCCAAGTGATAGTCAAGTAATGAAAAACATGTAGCTTATATAGCAGTTTTGAAATTTCTTATCTTCTCTTGGCATGTTATCGCCTGAAATTAATGAATGATAATTCTTCATAAAAAAGGAATGGCTATTAGCTCAAACCAATAACAACGAATCAAAGTTATTAATGCTACAACATGACTGACACAAATTGTGTGTTTTAACGAGATCTACAGCTTTTGTGTATTAAATGATTTATCCCTCCATTACAATGAAGAGTTCGTAAGTGTTGTGCAATTTCTAAAAAAACGGGGGTGGCAAAATGTCACCAATTCATCAGGACATAAAATACAAAAGGAGAGCATGTCGGAAAGAGAACGGCATCGGTAATCCAGCCCACCTCGATAGCGTAGAGGGTAGCGTGTCTGCCTCACGTTGAAGGAGGTCCCGAGTTCGAACCTGATCAAGGTGAGTTACCGGGATGAGATTTTTGGGGGTTTTCCTTTATCCTGAAAGACGAATGTCGGGTGACTCTGAGCTCTATGGACCCTGGGCTCATTTGAGCATCATTTCATCCATTTCATTCATCATGCTATATGACTGAACATTGGAGGACGTAAATTAAAAAGAAAACCAGTAATCCAAATGCTTAACACCTTAAACTCTACATGAAAAATCCCAAGATTTAAATTCTGACTGGGAATTAGCAATTTTTTAATATTGCGATACACTCCACAGTCTAAAGCTGCGAATGCGAGAGAGCGAATGTTGGTGAATATAAAATTACGACCTAATATTAAAATCTAATGCCTAAGAGCAAGCAAAGCCGTCGATATTACCAGACTAGTAAACGGCTGACATACATATAAAATAACAAAAACAACCCAGCAGAGACTGCACAGACTTGATACCCGTAAAATATGAAAATGGAAAAACGTAACACTTTAGCTACCTATATCTTTTAGCAATGCGAAAAATAACCACAAATGCATTTGACTCTACATAGGCAGTCGCAGCAAAGAAACTTCGTCATACAACACCAAAACTTCGAAACTAGTCAATAATGATAATAATAATAATAATAATAATAATAATAATAATAATAATAATAATAATAATAATAATAATAATAATAATAATAATAATAATAATAATAATAATAATAATAATAATAATAATAATAATAATAATAATAATAATAATAATAATAATAATAATAATAATAATAATAATAATAATAATAATAATAATAATAATAATAATAATAATAATAATAATAATAATAATAATAATAATAATAATAATAATAATAATAATAATAATAATAATAATAATAATAATAATAATAATAATAATAATAATAATAATAATAATAATAATAATAATAATAATAATAATAATAATAATAATAATAATAATAATAATAATAATAATAATAATAATAATAATAATAATAATAATAATAATAATAATAATAATAATAATAATAATAATAATAATAATAATAATAATAATAATAATAATAATAATAATAATAATAATAATAATAATAATAATAATAATAATAATAATAATAATAATAATAATAATAATAATAATAATAATAATAATAATAATAATAATAATAATAATAATGATTTTTTGTTGTTGTAATTTACGTCCTCCAACGTTGTCATATCGGACGGTGAATGAATTGGATGAAATGATGCTCAAATGAGTCCAGGGACAATGGAGCTTAGAGTTATCCGACATTCGTCTTGAAGGATAAGGGAAAGCCACGGTAAAAACCATATCCAGGTAACTCACCCTGACCGATATTCGAACTCGGGACCTCTTGAACGTGAGGCAGACATGCTACCACCACGCTACCGAGGCGGGCGACGACGACGACGACGACGACGACGACGACGATGATGATGATGACGATGATGATGATAATGATGATGAAGTAGTTATTTTGTTTACATTATGCATAATAAACATTTCTATAGCTTTCGATAGGTAATATAATACCCTGCCTGTTATTGAGATTCCTAATATAAGTAAAATTCAGTGAGAATGGAGAGACTTTGAAATTATAATATACCGGGCGAGTAAAAGGTATGAAACAATGCCTGTAACCCCGCTGTTCCAACTCTATGAAGTGATATATTTTGTTTAGAAACGCTGTAAGATGTCACATTACTATGATAACAAATAAAGGGTGTAAGGTTTCTTTTTTTCTTCTTCTTTTTTTTCCCCCTTAATGGCAATATTCCTCTTTTCTGCCGTTCTCAAGTCTCAGAACGTACAAGGAAGGACCGACCACAAGATCTTGACGAGTTAAAGTGAAGAATTAGCCAAAAAATGCAGCTGATCAGGTGAACAGTATTGCTGGAAACATTAACGAATTTCAAAGACAGACTTTGGCATTGTTTGCCAGTAAATGGAGGCGATTTTGAGCATCTTTTGAAGTGAATTCGTCATGTGTCACAACACAGCACCACTAATTTTATTATGCATCTTTTTCTTTGTTTAAATTTCATGTGCTGTAATACGCCCTAATAAATTTAAATTAAAGTTCAAAAACGCATCTACCTTTACGATCCAAGTCGTGAGGACCAAAAAAAAAAAAAAATGTTGACATTTAAAAAATGTCACGCCCTATTCACAATCACAGTAATATGAAAACTTGTTGATATCTTACAGCTTTTCTAAAAAATATCACTTTACAAAACTATAACAACAAGGTTACAAGTATTGTTCCATACTTTTTACTCACCCCATAGATTTTATTCCGCATACAAATATCTCAAATATATGCCACTTTAATCAAAATCTTCATGAGAAAATAGAATGTAATGCAAGTTTAACTACGTATAGAGTTGCTTGGGATGGAGGAATTTAAAGTTTGTCTTGCTCGGATATAAAAGTTGATATTAATTCTTCTTTTCATACTTTAACTATATTGTTCACAAAAGCATTGACTGATCTATATATGCATCTATTTTTTATATTTTTTCTTCAAGGAATCTCGATATCGAAGCTATAGGTTGAAGGGACCTAAGTGGTAGAAAAGGTAAAACATATCCTGAAGTACGTCTATAAAAGCAACTAAAATTTCATGGCACTTACATAATCAAAACATTTATCTTTGCCTCCATATCTGATTCCTGTGTTGGTTATTTGTCTTTTGATTGAGGCATACCGCCTCAGTTTGAAATGAAGGTATTTAGCTTTTCTCCGCAATACTTTATTTTCAATATTACTGGATTCAGTTTGATTTTTTCTGACAATATATACCGGATGGAAGGGCAGTCATTACATTAATTAAAACCGATTACAGATCTCATTATTTAGGCCAAATTTTCTATCCGTTATGTTGTTTTTCTGTGACCTTTTTCTGCGGAGACTTTTCGAGAATACAAAACGCACACACCGGCAGCATTGCAGCATGTACTGCGTGCTACCACGGTGTTTGGATGAGTTCTTTATTTATTTTTTTACGTCCTCCATACGTTAAATCATATCGAAAGATGAATGGAATGGGTGAAATGATGCTCAAATGAGCCTAGGGTCCATAGAGCTTATAGTTATCCGACATTTGTCTTTCAGGATAAGGGAAAAACCCCGAAAAAACCTTATCCAGGTAACTCGGCCTGAACGAGATTCAAACTCAGTACCTCTTGAGGCAGAGACGCTACCACTTATGTAATCTACCGAGGCGGGTGGATGAGAGGGTGAAACTCTTTCAAAACCAGAAATAGATTAGTTTCTTTTTCTACGTATGGCGAGTGACATACTATGTAACCTAAGCACAGAATATACGGATAATAAGATCGTTCATCATTAAAATTTAATATATTTTGCAATTGATGCTGCTAATTTCAGAAGCAAACAATTATTCTTGTATGTAAAAAAATACAAGTTAAGACATTACAAAATCTGCTAAATGGTGCTTACAACACGGAAAGCTGCAAAACAAATAATAGTCCAAATGTTCACACTATTCAGAGATTCTTCTTCCATTTATACCGCGCCTTTTAGCTGCAGTGGTCATATCGGCGGCCGTTCTCCTTTGGAACTTTTCGATGGTGCTAACTCGTAAACGTTGGATTGTATCATTAGATCATGCACACGTTCACACTCTCATTCATACTTCCAAAATCCGGGGAAAATGAGGAATCATCTTGGTTGGAGAAAAGTCCCACACCTCCAGCCGGGAATCGAACCGGGAACCCCTAGCACGGCAGGCACCTGCTCTACCGACTGAGCTACGGGGCCAGCTTCACAATCATTGTTCAAAATGATCACCATCTGTGAACCTACAAACGTTGCATAGTTGTAACCAATTACATCGTGCTCCAATAAGGACAATTTTCTTTTTGCGTGTTTCCTCAGCAACCGGAGGGATAAGTTGCCGGAAAATAGGATATCAGTAATTGATGTTTTGTAGATCCACAGAAGAGAATTCAAGTCCAGCGATTTTTCAGGTCATTTAATGGGCTCGAAGCCTATAATTCACTCGTTTGGAAAGCTACGTTTCAGATAGCCACGATCTTTCTGTGTAATGTGTCGTCGATTTATTGATTTATGTATGTATTTATTTCTGGAGACTCTTTAACTGTTTGGAGGTCAGGTGATTATGAGCACCTAAAGGAAATTCGTTATTCGGTATAAAACTGTGTTGTTGAAAATTAGTATTATTGTATTTTACTGCTCATTCCATTAGGGTCAGAAAGCACAATACATGTAGATGAAAAGGTAGTAATTTTAGTTTAGAACTATAGTTAATTAAGGTCCTCTAAGTTTTTGAGGAAAAAAAAACATAATTTTTCCAAGATTAGGGGGATTTTGATTAGGAGGAGTGATTTCCTGTAAAGCTCCACTTAATGTTAAAAGAGTATGACTTAAGAATGACAATTTTAATTTTGGAGTGATATTTTGCTCTCTCTGTCTGTATCTTTTCTGCTTATCTGTGGTAGAAGTGCTGTTTTCTGCTGAAAATTATATTAAAATAATCTCAACCAAAATTACAGTTTAGGTTTTCTGAACACGAAGGAAGCATGAATTGATATCAAACTGATACAATTAACAAAATAACTGTGAATTGTATATGGAGTATAACGTGTATTGAAACAGGTAAAATGTGAAAAATATTTAGCTATTTTTTATTTTCTCAAAAATGAACAAATAATTTTGATTAAAATCCCCTAAATAATACACTGGTCATTCAAAAATTAGTGGCACCACTGCCTGCATTTGGTGCTATCAGAGGTAAATCATTTAAGCTGCTCAGTGAAAATTAAGGGCATCTAATATTTGTTAGCTGTGAATTTGAAGACAATGATTTTATTTAATAAGACATTTTAATAAGTTTAATTGTAGGCTGTTATTTTTAGTGCTCTAAATATGTTTAGTAAATACATACAAAGATGTTTAATTAAAATTAAGGTTACAAGAGGTATCAATGCTTGACTATGTAATACAGAATTATTGGAAGTTTGTGGTAGACAGGCTTCATATCATACCATGGCTAGCTGGGCGAATGCATTTCGTAAAGGAAGGGAAGACGTTTATAAAAAACGTGGAGCTGGCAGACCGTAATCAGCAAGTGATGATGTGCATATGAATGCTGTTAGAGCACTGCTGGAACAACATCATGGTTGGACTTATATTGAAATAGCAAGGTAATTTGGAGTTGATACTGGTACGATTCTCCACATACTAAGAAAAAGTTAAAGAAAGGAAAGAAAGGGTACCATACAATCTTACAGAGGAAACAATGTGGCAGATAATGGAAACAGCGAGATTACACTTAGAATACTTAAATGTGAAGGCGAGCGTTTTCTTCAACGTATCATAACATTAGATGAAACCTGAGTTCAATGTTACCAAACAAAATTAAAGAGACAAAATCAAATGAGTGATGGCACATTGATTCACCACGGCCAATAAAGTATCGACAAGAACAGGATCCACTTAAAGTCATGTTTATTGTTGCTTATGATTTTGATGGTTTTCTTATCACTCATTCAGTTCCTCAAGGAAATTGTGTGAATGGTACATATTATAGTCACTTTATGGAACACCATTTATGACAAGCTGTGTGTCGTAAACGTCCAAATCTGCTGAATTCTCATCCCATTGTGTTACATGATGGTGCTCGCTCTCACACATCTGCCCCTGTTGTTAATTTACTTCGTAGATGGAACTGAGAAATTCTGGAGCATCCTCCATACTCCCTAGATATGAGTCCATGTGCTTTTGGCCTTTTTGCAAAAATGAAATTACCACTTAGAGGAGTTCGTTTTAGAACCAGACAGACAACTATAGCAGCATAGGGCAGTCTATTCAAATATTACAACAACAAGACGTTGTGGATGGCATCCGTCGGCTCCTTGATGTGTGGAGATGAGTTCTTTGTATTAGAGGAGATTACTTCTAAGCACTGCAATAATGTGACTGCTCCAAAAATGTTTTATTTCTTGTTAATTCAAATGTTGCCACTAATTATTATTGAATGACCTAAGTATGTATCTTGAATTTCCTACAAGTAGTCTTCGTCCAAATTAATTTAATGTGGCTTTGTATAACTGACCGAAGTGCAGGCTGGCTGTATAAAGCCAGAAGGTTTTTGCTGCGTGTCCACCCGTGAAGGGTTTTACTGCAGGTATTTGTATAACTGGTAATCCATAGAACTAAACTTCAAGATCGTAGATTTCGTTAAAACACGAATTTATGGTTAACACTTTTTGTTTTGTGCATTAATCATTTCTGAGATATCTGTTGTTCTTATTGGCTTTACTTTTCAAATACTGCACCACTTTTACTTTTTTCACTGCCTACCTACAAATATGAAACACAAGAAGTACAGTATTTCATACATAAGTATGTTTGTAGACTCCCTGATTTAAAACAAGAAAACACATTTACAAAAACATATATTGATGTGTGTGTATGTGTGTGTGTGTGTGTGTGTGTGTGTGTGTGTGTGTGTGTGTGTGTGTGTGTGTGTGTGTGTGTGTGTGTGTGTGTGTGTGTGTGTGTGTGTGTGTGTGTGTGTGTGTGTGTGTGTGTGTGTGTGTGTGTGTGTGTGTGTGTGTTTGTGTAAAAGATAGATAGGACACAGCATATAGCATTTTCCAAGAATGCAACACAAAGATTTTTAAGAAAATCCATTCACCAACTATCCTTTATATGAATACTTTTGAAAGTGTGTGTGTGTGTGTGTGTGTGTGTGTGTGTATGTGTGTGTGTGTGTGTGTGTGTGTGTGTGTGTGTGTGTGTGTGTGTGTGTGTGTGTGTGTGTGTGTGTGTGTGTGTGTGTGTGTGTGTGTGTGTGTGTGTGCGTGTCTAATGCTCAGAATTTGATTACCAAATGATCCTTCTTCTTGTTTCCCAGTATTTAGAGACTAGTTCTTCTTGATTTTTGAGAATTTCTCATACCATTATATGATCAATGTTTATTAAATCATCTTTACCGCATAAAAAACACTATGGAGATGCCATTACTTCAATCTTGAACAAATGTCCACTCAAACAATTATAGTTGTACTGCAACACTTTTGATGTATATCCTCATTTTATTGCTCTTTATAACAAGTACAATAGTATACACAATTGAAAACTTGTTTAAGATTATAGTCCAGTTAAAAATAAATAAAGACAATCAATACAATTACAAGTAATAACAGTTAAAGTGCTAAAATAATACATAAAGATGACTGTAATACAAATACATTGACAAAAATTTACTGTAGGAAAATTAAAATATCATTATCGTTCAGAAATTTTAAAATGTTTTCATTTTAAAACTCAGTCATTGAAGAATTATGTTTGCACATCCAGCCAGTAATTGATATTTTAAAAGTCATTTTCCATTCTAGTTGAAAATAAAATTAGCAAAGAAATATTTTGTCCTTTTGATTTCCATTTCTGCCACTTCAAACTATGAGTTTTCTTTTCTATGTTATGTTCAGTTTTTCCTTTTTTTTTCTTTATTTTTCTGTGAATTTTCTGTTACTTTAACCAACAAAGGTAAGTAAAAAATTGTGTAATTTTTATCATGTTTATTTCAATTTTATTTGCTGCAAGGGACTTCTAAGCATTATATTTTTATTTTGAATGTCATTTTCTGCTTGTCACAGAATGACATAAATTAGCCAAGCATTATGATTTTCATATTTAATGCCTGCTGACAATGGCTCTTTCATACACTTTCCAATTGACATTATATTGATTGCAGCTTTTCAGAAAGTTAAGAAAATTACCTTTAACAGCCAGAATCCCAGTAGAGATATAGTGCCTCTCTCTTTCAGGTTTATGGGAAGTAGTTTGTGAAAGCTTGTGCACCTTAGTGTTCTTCTGTAAAATGTTATTCAATTTCCTATTGTCTTATTGTGCTCAAAGCACAGTTTGTAACAATGGGATTGTGCTATATAACCACTGGAACCTAGGTTATAATACTTATTTATGTTCAGTAATATTCAAATCACCTTGACAAATATATATATATACACACACACACATATATATACATATATATACTTTTAATTAAGTACATTAGATGACAAATTCATATAAAGTATGGGCTTTTTCTGCTATATGTGGTGTTGATACAGTGACAGCTTATGGATGAAGAATCAAGTGAAGTGAAATAACCTATAAAATTTGGCTAATATTAGAACAAAATTCATGTTTGACTTACCTCAGGACTACAAAATAGTTATCTGTTTAGCAAAATCTTCTTAGTACTTTTGAACAGTTCTGCCATATTTTTAAACATCCATGTTTAATTCTTCATTTCCTTTTTGTAACTCTTACATTTACAGCTAATAAATGAAATTTAGAGCACATATTACTGGTTCCCTGACATTTAACAGAAGCTTTATATATATATATATATCCAGGATGTATGCTAGTAACTATGAAACCATGACTTTACAGTAAAACTTGAACATAGATGCATCCATAATTCATAATAATTGAACATGTAAAGCATTCTAATTTTTAATTTTGTACAACTTATCTATAGCAGGTACTACTTAGCTATAGCTATTATACCTAAGGAGTAAATAGAGCAGTCACCCTAAAATTTTATACCAATATTTCACCAGAAATATATGTCTTGAGGTTTGTTAGAAAAATGCCTATGTTTTAGTTAATTGATGGAAATTAATGATTTCTTCACATTAGCCGTATATAGGCTAAGGTTTTTGATAGATAGAGTCAACATGAAAAATTCAATGCCATGGGCAGGATTTGAACCACGGATCTCCTGGTTTCCGTCCAGTTGCTTTAACCCATAGAGTTACCATGGCTAACTTGCCGTCATGACATTAAATTCTCCATTTGAGTTGTATATTTCTGCGGTAAACCACTAGGGGCTCTCACATTCGAGATACACCATTTGTGGTGACTTACTATCGTTAGTACTTGAGTCCCAGGCTTCATCATTTAACTCTTATTATTTTACCGGGGAAATGGAGAATTTAATGTCATGATAGCAAGTTGGCCATGGTAGCTCAATGGGTTAGAGCAACTGGACGGAAACCAGGAGATCCGTGGTTCAAATCCTGGCCATGGCATTGAATTTTTCATGTTGACTCTATCTATCAAAAACCTTAGCCTATATACAGCTAGTGTGAAGAAATGATTAATTTCCATCAATTAACTAAAATAATAAGAGTTAAATGATGAAGCCTGGGACTCAAGTTGCCACAAACGGTGTATCTCGAATGTGAGAGCCCCTAGTGGTTTACCAGGGAAATATACGAGTCAAATGGAGAATTTAATGTCATGATGGCAAGTTGGCCATGGTAGCTCAATGGGTTAGAGCAACTGGAGGGAAACCAGGAGATCCATGGTTCAAATCCCAGCCATGGAATTGAATTTTTCAAGTTGACTCTATCTATCAAATGCCTATGTGTTATTATGTGTGTGTATGCCATTATGAAGCATGGCTCAAAAACAGAAAGTTGGTGAAATACTAGATCTGTATTTAACTTTGGTACCTTCTAAGAATACAATACAAAGAATTTCAGAAACCCTATCCAAAACTACCCTTTACAGAAAAATGTTTATTACATTTTATTTTCTCAAAAATAGTTTTATCAATTTTTATTAAAATACTATACGTTTAGGATATTTGAATGGCAAATAAAATGTATATCTGAAATTTCTAATAATAGCTCATGAAGTTCTCTTTACTCAGAAGGATTCTTGTAATTGATAAACCATAAAAGGCTCTTCTTCTTTCACTTGTTATACTTCAGGCTAGCGTTGTAATCAGTCCAATAGTGTAGAATAATCAAATATGTATTAAATATTCTTAATAAGAAAGAAGTATCACACAGTGAAGCACAAAATTAGTATCATTTTGATTCAAAATAGTACTCGATGCTTCATATATTCCCAGTGTTTACTGCGGGCCGCGCCGTGGCTCAGTGGTTAGACCGCTTGGATCTCACCAAGGCGGCCCGGGTTCGATCCCAGGCGACCGCAAAGTTAGATTAGTGGTGGACAACACAGCGCTGGGGCGGGTTTTCTCCGGGACCTCTGGTTTCCCCCGCCATCTCATTCCACCGCTGCTCCATCTTCATCTCATGTATCATCAGTGTCACCGCCTGCGGTATGTAGTAAAAGCGGGCGTTAAACACTACACATTCTACACATTCCAGTGCTTACTTAGAATGTGTTCTGTTAGGACTTTCCCAACAAAATTTGTCTTAGGAAAACACTAGCAATATATGGAGCATCAAGTTTTATATTGACTCAAAATTATATTCATTATATTAATGCATTAAGTATTTGATTAAAAATGAAATAATATATATATGTTTAATATTTGCATTTAACAACTTATTTTAAAATACCCTTTCACTTCTTAGATTTAATGAGCTGCCACTGTGTTTAAGTTAAAAGCACTGTATTGTTGAGAATTATATAGGTATCTGATTAGCCATCTACTCTTTTGTTATCAGAGTATGCTTTCTAAAGTAATAGTTTGAATATCTTTACAGGTGCTGACTTTCATCTTTTCAAAATCTTCTCCCAACAGTTTATAGCTATAGGAATCTTGTCATCAGAGATTCGTGCAACACCTAGGTCCAATGCAGAATGCTTTCCACTAATAGTTTTGAAGTATAATGCATCCTTAGATACATATGTAAACAAGGTTTGTATTTGAAATAATGTATTATAACAGTATGTTATTTGAAGCATTGCGTACTTGCTGCCAAGTCTAAAGGATTAATTACATTCAAAATAGTATACAACTATGAATAACATTTCAACCAAGTTAAACATTCCACAAATTTCAAGTGGGACATGTAAAATTATTATTTCTTCTAGTGCATTTTAATTAAGATATAAGAACTAGATGCAGAGCAAGTATATAATTTGTGACCATTCACTTAGGATTTGTAAATTACATAAGCCTAGCATTGCAAACGGGCCTGCCTCGTTAGCGTGGTGGTAGCGTGTCTGCCTCACGTTCAAGAGGTCGCAAGTTCAAATCTCGGTCAGGGTGAGTTACCTGAATAAGTTTTTTCCGGGGTTTTCCCTTATCCTGACAGATGAATGTCGGATAACTCTAAGCTCTATGGACCCTGGACTCATTTGAGCATCATTTCACCCATTCCATTCATTGTCCGATATGATTTAACGTTGGAGGATGTAAAATTACAACAACCAACAACAACAAAAAAATTCAAACACTTTTGAAATAAAAAGTGATACTGATATCCCTTTTCATAAAGCTGAAGTCTGTATTATAAAGACTCAGCAATATTAGGATTTATTAAATTCTCATATAAATTCTCATATGAATGTGACTGACGCAACAGTATCTATCAGAAAGCTTACCTCTGACAAAACGTTACATATGTTCAAATTGAACAATGTTTATTGACTACAATAAAAAGATGGGCAAGGTTAATAGGTATCCCAGAGACATTTTGCTATATTGTATTCAAAGTAAATAATGAGGTATGCCATCTGCAACTTAAAACAACAGGTTTAAAATAACAGCTTTTAACAAGTTACATGATTCTGGAACAAACAGTTTATGGAATGCCATTGTTAAACTTGACCCTTCCAATACAGCTGAACTTAATCTATATTTGCAAGCTCACACTACGTGTAGTTGAGGAGAGAAGGGAATATAATTGGCAAGAATAACTTTGTTTTGTAACTTTATTTAAATAAACCAGTAGTATATGCACTGGAGATCCTGATGCCAACACTTTATATATATATTTTTTTTTTTCAGCTGCTTTTTCAGCTAAGCACATTCATTGTGATCATTTTTTAAACAATATTGACATATAGCAAAAGAATATGCAAGACAAACAAACATATTTCTGTTTTTGCTTCTGCAATCCAGTGTTCTCATAATTCAATTCAATTGCTGTATTGCACATATAACTTGTACTACAAGCCTAGAACACTGTCAAACGCTGATGCATGTAAAATATAACACAATTAACAGTAAAATGTACAATGTATATACAAGTATTGCTGGTCTATATAGAATTTATTTTAGTTTAATAGCTCTTCTGCCTTGTTAGTTAAATAATCTTTTAGCTGAAAAACTATCTTAATTGGTTTTCACACTCCATCACTTACATTTTTATTTTTTGAGGAACTAGTTTCAGGAGCCATTGCTTTCATTTTCAACCTCAAAAGTCTGACTATCATCATCGTCATCATCGGCGTCGGCATCATCTTCGTCATCATCATCTCGTCCGTTGGAGGACGTAACTACATGCTCCATTACTTATGTAGAAAAACATGTTTTTCACAATTTTTGTGTCTTTTTGAATACACTGTTTGTGATATGATTGATATTTGTTGCATTCTAAAAACACTTATTTTGCTTATGTTTTTTTTTCTTTTTGTTTTTCATTATTGATTTAAACCTGTAAATATTTTGTTTGTATTGCACATTAGTCTTTTTCAGCACTTGAAAGTCTTTTAAGTTTACATATTTTGGAATTTTGTTGTCCGCTGTCTTCTCAAAGTTTATTACGAGGCATGTTTTTTAAGTCAGTACCGTTTTGGAATTTAAAAAAGACGTGCATAGATATCACAATAATTTTATTTTTACATGAAAGCCTGTACCTTAATCTACTTTTCTACATAATTCCCGTGAATATTGAGGCACTTGTCATAATGTGGCACCAGTTTTTTGAATACCCTCCTCATAAAATTCTGCCGCCTGACGTGTTAACCACTGTATCACAACTGTTTTGACTTCATTATCGTCTTGAAGACGCTGACCGCCCAGATGTTTCTTCAAGTGCAGGAACAAATGGTAGTCTCTCAGCGCCACTTCAGGGCTGTATGGAGGATGATCTAGAGTTTCCCATTGAAAAGATTTGATGAGATCTTTGGTCCGATTAGCCACATGTGGACGGGCATTGTCATTCAGCAAAACCATACCCTTACTCAACTTACCACGTCTTTTGTTCTGGATTGCACGGCGCAGATTGTTCAATGTCTCACAATAAGACGCTGCATTGATTGTCTCATTACGAGGCAGAAACTCCACTAGCAATACTCCTTTTCTGTCCCAAAAAACTGTGCACATGATTTTCCGGGCAGAAATTGTTTGCTTAAACTTCACTTTTGTGGTTGATGATGAATGTTGCCATTCCATGGATTGTTGTTTCGATTCTGGTGTGACGTAGGCCCCCCATGTTTCATCACCAGTAGCAATTTGGTCTAAAAAATCTTCACCTTCATTGTGGTACCGCTCATGGAAAGTCAATGCACTGCCTAAATGTTGGGTTTTGTGCAAATCCGTCAACATTTTCGGAACCCAACGTGAACACAATTTCCGATACTTCAAGTTCTCGGTCACAATGCGATACAAAACACTACGAGAATATTGAGGAAAATAGTCGCACAATGATGAAATTGTAAAGCATCTGTTTTCTCTCGCCTTTTCGTCCACTTTCTGCACCAAATCTTCAGTAACGACCGAAGGTCGCCCACTCCGTTCTTCATCATGCACATTTGTGCGGCCATCTTTAAATTCTCTCACCCATTTCCTTACCATTCTATCACTCATAATGTTTTGTCCGTAAACTTCACAGATCTCACGATGAATATCGATCGGTTTTACGCCTTTAGCGCTAGGAAATCGTATAACAGCCCGTACTTCACAATCGGCGGGACTCACGATTGTCGGAGGCATCTTAAACACTCAGTAAAAAAAAACGTATACAATGAAGAATCAGACTGTAATGGCGTCAGTGCGTAGACAAGAGATGTAGGTAACCAGCGCGCATGCGCGGAACGCCGACCGTAGCGCTGCGGCGGTGGAATCGCAAAACGGTACTGACTTAAAAAAAAACATGCCTCGTACTTGGTCCTTATTTTTCCATATTAAGATGTTCTCCTACGTTGTCAGTTTGTTATGCTTTATCACACCTTTTAATAATTTGGATTTGAGTCGAGGTCATGGCTTTCATTCCGAAAGTGAAAGGCTACTGCTGACTTATCTTCCTGTTTTAATTTGATGTTAATAAAATGCTCTTTGAAATTAGAGCATTTTTTCATGATCATATCTATAGATACATTAAAAGTTGCATAAGTAATAGGTAGAGCCCAGATTTGTAAGCACAGTCAAGTGGTGAAATAGGCAAGCATATAGGCACAAAAAGTGAAGCAAATAAGCACCAAAAATAAGGGGAAAAAAAATTTAATCTTAAACATATTGTTTCGTAGAATTCTTACCTTACATAAGCTTGCTTAGTATGCGAGGGAGGTTATCTTGAGATTTTCTTGTGCAAAACTCCTGCATTTGTCAGTAAAGAATTTCTATACTGTGAAAAGTATCTCTCAATGTTGCATGACATTACTGGAAAATGTGAAAAGCACCACAGTTCTTCTTGAGTGAATTCCCCTTCAATATATGTTTCCATATCAGAAAGCTTTTAAGAAATTTTACACAGTCCTTTGTAACCAGGATTTTCTGTTAATACCTTACTGAGTTTCTCAGAGTCAGTTTTAACATACCACAAGTCTCTGAAGACAAGGTTACTAAAATTACATCTATCAAAGAAAATGAATGTTCCAAGGATTTATTTCAAGCTTCCAACTCTGTGTTATAATAGCAGGTGTTTTGGAGAAATGGTTATGGATGTACTCTTATCTTATCTTGGATGCCAGTATTAGCAAAACATTCTTGTGCAGTGTCAATGCTGCTTGAATCTTCTGCACGTAAGGAGTAAAACACTGTTTTCACTACACTGAAATGTTGTGCATAGTATGACACTGTATTTAACCAAGAACCCCATCAGTTAAAATGGCTGAGGAGGCAAAGACAAATTTAGAAGGACTTCATGAGATTTTTAAAGTCTATATCAGTAACAGTATAAACACTTTCTTTACGCTAGAGACAAGAAGATCCACATCTTTATACAGGCTCCTAACTGTTTCAACAAAATGGTGTAAACCATCAGAATGATAAAATGATGGCTAGGAGTGAATATTTACTTTTAAATTTACATGATTTGGATAAAATAAGCTATTATAATTAAAAAGCATAAAATAAGTAAGCAAACCCCCATATTTCATCAAAAAGACACTTATAAGAATTTTGCTTAGAAATCCGAACTTTAGTGATATGCAATATGGATTGATACCTAAAAGATTGACTTTGACAAATAGGATTAATTTTTCTCAATTTTTTAACAGTACATTAAATTGTCAGACATGTGCATTGATACTATTTATACTATAATAGAAGAATTATTGAGTCATATTTTATTAAAGCTTAAAACTTCATTCAAGTTAAGACTCAGCAATATCAAATTAACTTCACTTTTATCAAAATGTTTGATCATAACAACTTTCATTATGATTTATTCTGATCTTTCCAAGGCATTGTTAGCATCAATCATTATTTTATTTTATCAAAGCTTGTGAAGTATTGATTCTCAAATTCTATGATTAATCTAATTACGCCATATTTAATGAACAGAAAGCAGTATGTAATCTTATACATTTGGAGTGAGTTCAGGAGTTCCGCAGGGTTGGAACCTTGGACCCCTTTTCTTTCCTTTATTTATGAATTACTTGCATCTATGTATAAATTAATGAGAATGTATTTTATTTGCTGGTGATTTAAAATTATACATGAGAATTGAGAAACATTTGGATGAGTGTAAAATGCAGGATAATATTAGTGTATCAGAATAGAGTACTTTACGTGATCTTCCTTTTAACTTAAAAAATGCTGTGTCTTAACCATAGCTATATCTAATAAAAAATATATATATAAACCACTGTACACTCTGAATGGCAAGTGTTTGAAAGCTGAAACAATGCAAACAGTTCACGGTTTAAACATAAGTGATAACTGTTTGTTTAATTACTATATTGATAGAATTATTAACAATGCTCATAGAAATATGGGATTTTTATTTAGATATTCTAAAGATCTTAAAACTTGATATTTGCTAATTTTATTGTAAAATTCTTATGTTAAGCCTGAAGTAGAATACCTTTCACCAATTTGGAATTCATATTTCCAAATTCTTAAAATTGAAATAATTCAGAAAAGGTTTCTTAAATGTCTTTATTGGAAGAAAAATAATAGATCAGAAGATAATGATGAAGTTCACTACAAGAATCTTTTAGGAGAATTTAATATTGACAAACTGTGTGTTAGAAGAGCAGTTGTTGACTAAATGTCATTGTATAAATTGATTAGCTACTCCATAGAGCAATTAAACTTTAATGTTAGACATTTGAACCTGAGATTATGTTCTCTTGCCCAACCCTTCAGTAATTGGGGTCAATGCCATGCTGAAGGAGTAAATAAATAAATAAATGAATAAATAAGTAAATAATATTAAGTGATTCTCGTGATATTAGGTTTTCCATAAAAACAAAATTTGTATTACTTGTATTTATGACATCATTATTAAATGAAAATATACCCACATTTTGTTATGGGATTTGTGAGTAAAACTTTATTCACTAATACTTTAAATAAAAATTATTGAAAGGCTGAATACAGGACACAGTGCTCATTAAAATAATCTCTCAAGTGAAGGCTGTGTTCTCATTGAAATTCATAGCTAGCACATCATTACTAAGCTAATATTATATGTATTTTACAGTGTGCAAACTTAGGTTACTTCAGTAGTTACATAAGGTGGCTTATTCTGTTGCCCAACACACAATATGAGAGTTTATTGTGACAGCTTCATCTCCGTCTGGACAGCAATGTTCAACTGGCAGTATACAACAGCAGCTATATAAAGGTAGATAAATATGATGATATTTTTAGTATAGAACCAGATTATTTTGGTTAACTGATGGAAATTAATCATTTCTCCATACTAGCCGTATATAGGTTAAGGTTTTTTTGATAGATAGAGTCAACATGAAAAATTGAATGCCATGGCCGGGATTTGAACCACAGATTTCCTGGTTTCCATCCAGTCGCTCTTACCCATTGAGTTACCATGGCTAACTTGCTGTCATGACCTTAAATTTTCCATTTGACTCGTATATTTCCCCGGTAAACCACCAGGGGCTCTCGAATTCGAGATACACCATTTGTGGCTACTTACTATTCTAAGTACTTGAGTCCCAGGCTTGAACGACTGGAGGGAAACCAGGAGATCTCTGGTTCAAATCCCAGCTGTGGCATTGAATTTTTCATGTTGACTCTATCAATAGAACCAGATCTTTATCACAGAATTTCAATGACCCCATAAATACATAAATTTATGTGCAAGAATTTACTTCCTATCCTAAATATCCAAGTGAAAGCAATTTCATGTGTGGAAAAAGAAACATTATCCTGTCATGATCAGCTTTAAAAACAAACAATTGTTTGTATATTCCTATATGAAAGTTGTTAACAGGGAAGTTATAGTTAAATCTCTGAAATGAGTCAGAATATTATTGATACATATCACTTTATTGACCTCTGTTATTCAATATGTATAACTGTTAAAATTTACATAAGTGGAGTAATATGTCAATAATATTCCAGCTCACTTTAGTTATTTGTAGAAAAGCAATTTTTAATGACAAGGAATTTCCTGTATAACTAGAAATACTACTTATCAAATTGCTTAAAAATTTAGCATTCTTAAGATAAGTATTGGATAGGTCCATTATCTGTTAAGATTTATACTGAAAGCAACATAATTGTCTAGAGGTTAAACTTAGGATTAGTAGAGATCAGGGCCGGCTCCAGGACTTTTGCCATTCCATGCGATAATTGCAGATGCACTGCTGTCACACTTTCAGATATAACTGACTTATCCCACAATGTATATCGTCTTGACTACTTATTCTCATAAAGTATATAAACAATAAATAAAAACAAATAAACAACAAATAAAACTCAAGACGAGTTTACATGATGAAACATAAGACTGGTCTGACTCAAAGGTAAAACACACAAACTCATACAATAAAAATATTAATATTTTGAGTTTACCCCTTAATTAGGAGATTAAAAGATTAAATATATAACAAAATGAAAACACACTTGACAGTCAACTACACTGGTTAATAATTCACAACATATTTAGGTACAGCAGTAATGATGGTGGCTACCACTTTTCTTCATTACATCCTTTGCTACCTTCCTGTAATGTCTCTTGTATGGTAGGGTAAGAATAATGTAAGAATAAGCAATGATATGTGCTGGAATTTTCAGAGGCTTATTAGAGAAATCTGCCAATACAATACACAAATAGCTGATATAAAGGTTATTATTAAAAATTAATTATTCAAATGTAATCAAATATTTAAGAAAGTGAACATACAATCATATGTATAAACTTACAGTAAAAAGTTATCCACAACCTAACTATAACGTTTCTTTTATTGGACATACTGAATTCTGTCTTAGGGTATTTGATTGTTATGATATTGCGGTCCTGTTATGAAAGTTTGATCGTCATTCCGCCATTTGTCTTACTTTTGTTGCAGATAGATCATGGCCACTCCATTAGAAGTTTGCATCAAAGAGGAATAATGATCATTGATCCGATTTTTGAGGTTGGAAGATGTATCAGGGGTCAAAATCCATCAAACTTCATCAGTAGTCACTTTTCTGTCTAACAGAACCATCTCATGTGCTAGCTCAATGTAGTCATCAGTTGTGGCCATAGCTGGTCATCTGGCTCCTTCCTTGTGCATAACATTTGTGCAACCATTTTTGAAATTGTCAATCCATTCGTAGACACTCCACTGTGGCAAGATACTGCTGCCCTATTGTGCCAAAAGTCTTTGATGGTTTTTGGCCCCTGTTACCTTCCGAACACAAAAATCAAATCACTGATTGTTGTTCCTCTTTGGTGCAAACTTCTAATGGAGCGGCCATGATCTATCTGCAACAAAAGGAAGACAAATGGAGGAATGACGATCAAACTTTCATAGAAGGACTGCAATATCATAACAATCAGTATGTCCAATGTAAGTAGCATTATAGTTACATTGCAGATAATTTTTTACTTAACCTTGTATCAAGTATTACTGATATTTTTAGTTACGCTTTTACACTCCAAAAACAGTAATTTTGAAACTTTAAACTCATTGGCCATTTAACTATCACACAGCTTAAATCACACAAACATAAAAAATCCTTTGAAATACATGTAAATTGAAATAGGGCCGTCAGCAATAATGCATTTAATTTCTTTCCAACCCTGCTTTTCAAACCTTTTTAACTAGCTCAGGTACAAAATCAATAAAAACTAATGCAAAACTGAAAGCTAGGTTCGTCAGGTTTATCACCTTAAAAACTAGTTTTGTACTTTTGAATTTCACTAATCTTTTTCTTCTCCTATTTCTCTTATCAAAATGGAAAGCACTGCAGATCTCATAACCTCTCACCTCCAATCTAGTTATCCTTCTAATAGATTTTGTACTTCACATCTTGCATCTCCTCCTACATTCTCTTCAATAACTGAAATACCAGATTGTATCTTCTGTTCTCATCTTCCAAATTTTATTGTTATGATTAAGAGTTCTTTCATAATTTCCTTTAATTTATTGCTTCCTTTGTTTTTTTTATTATACATACTTGTCTAACCCAGTGCTTTGTTCCAGCATATTTTGTAGTTCTTTTAATTCTTTCAAGGCTTTGTTAAGTCTTTAGTTGGCATGTTCTTTGTTAAAGTTTTGCTCTCATTTGCAGCACCAATCTCAGCACAGCTATGCGTGATTGGAGGAATTTAGTAACAGTGACATCAAAATTAATTGAAAAACTATTTTCAGACTTTTCTTTTTACACTTCATCACTTACATTTTTATATTATTGAGGGACTAATTTCGGAAGCCATCTCCCCCATGTTCAACCTCTTTCTAGATGTTAGTTGGAAAGAGATTGAAAATGGAGGAAGTGGCTTCCGAAACCAGTCCCTCAATAATATAAAAATGTAAATGATGAAGCGTCAAGAAAAATTACTACAAATAATTTTCTCAGCACAGCTCTTGATACCTTTACTTGATTGGTACTCCTGGCCCTGATTAACAACTACCAACATGTTCTTTCTTTTCTTTCAGATTTTCCTGAAAACAATAAGCCTCTGGTTACTAAATCTAACATTGTCAGCATAGTTGTTGCTGAATTCATTAAATGTATATGTCTGTGACAGTGCCAGTTTTTCACTTCCACCACTTTGTTTTACAAGGACTAAAAACATTTTTAAGTTTAATAATGTCCCAGAAAAGACTTAATCGTGTTGCTGTTCTAAATATACATAAGTATAGCGTGGAAAACTTGGATTTAGATTATATTTGCAATATGCCCATTCAGGTCATAAACTACAACTTCTTTACTTCCATATTTACTCATATTTGTAACTGGGCATAATCCCAGTGAATTTGCTAGTTAACATAGTCACTTCCACACCACCCTCTAACAGGGATGTTGTCATTGTTGTAGACATTCCTTTTCCTTCCCTCAGTCACCTGTCTGTATTCCCCTCCTTCTCCACCTCTCCTGTTGTCTTCTTTTCCATTATCTTCTTCTAACATAACTTCCTTCCTTTCTCCTGCTGCTATGTTTGGACCTTTATGCTGATTCCATATTAACCAGTCAATCAATTTTTGTTTTCAGTGTAATGTTCTGGACTTTGGCATCCATCAGCAAATTTATGTTTTCTTAGTTCAATGCACGCAAACTATCCTCATCATTGTTATCTCCTTCTGCCATCTTGCCTTTATTCATAATTTAAAACTTTGTGTATATGTCAGTTTCCCCTGACTAAATACTAATCTTATGAATTCTGTTAGCTTTATAATAATTCTTTTTGCTTGTAGGTTAAATCTCCGTTAATATAAATATCAGTGCCTTATGGCTGCAAGGACTAGCTGAGTACTTGTGAATTTCCTTAATATTTCCTTCTTCCACTTCTCTTCCCAAAACAGAAAGCATCAGTTACCTTATATCTTCTCCCTTCTCTCACAGTCTTCCTTCTAAATAACCTTTATATCATATATTTTGTTCCTTCGTGCATTTTCTTCAATACTCAAAATCACCTAATTGTATCTGCTTTTCTTATCTTACAAATTTTCTACTCTTCTTTTTATGATACAGAGTTCTTCATAATTTCCTCTAATTTGTTGCATACTTTGTCTCTAAATTCTCTTTGTCAAACTTCATTCCTTGTTCCAGCATATTTTCTAGTTCATGTAATTGTCTCCATGCTTTATATGTTGGTTTTTAGTTGCCATGTTATTTGTTACATGTCACTAGCAGGGACAACCACAGCACACATTCTTTTGCTTCCCTCATACATAAATTCTGTTCATTAGTATATATAACATTTCCCCAATCCCAGTGGTGGAATTACTAAGTGTAAGTTTTTGTTTTAATCGAGTTTTCTTGCACTGTTATTTATAATGGAATATAAAATATTAAGGAGCAAATTATTTTTGTCCTTTTTATTGATTTGAACTCAAACCTAAGATCATGAAATGCCTGGTATAAAAAGATAAGTGTCATTGAAATAGCATTACATGTTTAAGTTTACATGTGGTATGATGCTCATTTCAGGCATAGTGGTCATAGATATGCATTATTGCATTAGGTGTAAAGTTGTCCAATTAAATTTCTGTGGAGCTAAAAGGAGTAGCTAATAACACAGTAGAATAACAACACAAATAACTAATTGCACAAACAGTGACATTCAGAAAACCACTAGGGTGATAATTGATATGACAGATTTATGAGTCACCAATGTAAGAAAATAAACTGAAGCTAGTGGCTTGAAATTCTACTGTTTATAAAGCTGATGATTACTGAACACCTGCTATGCACAGGCTGTTTTGAAGATGAGGAATGCATCCAAATGACTCTGGTGCTTCATTTTCCACCAATTTCAAAACAAAAACTCTTATTTTAATATCTTGTTTTTCATGTGTTAAGATATTGTTGCCCCCCCCTCCCACTGCCCTTCTTGAGCTGGCATTTTTTGTACTACAGTGAATTATGTATTTTAATCAACTGAAGCTTTATTATTATTTTGTTTCCCTAGCTGATCAATGTTTATCAAATGGGTCAAACTTTGCATGAGGAGTATATTGGAGAGTGGAGAAATGATAATCTATGTTTTCAAGGTGAAGAAAATAAATATCCTAAAACGGGAAGAGGTAATCTTCAAGGATATCAACTGCAAACAACAACTGTTGAAGTAATTACTTGTCATTCTGTAATGACCTTTGTTTATTAAATGCACATTTCTCTATATTGTTCAGACTACTTTCTGCTATTTATTTTTCAGTGCTTATGTCTTTAATAAACATGATGCATCAATTACTGGAAGCACTATTGTTACTATAAAAAATACATAGACTTTTAGATTTTTAGTTCTTTAAACTTTTTTCTTAGGAATCATGTATGGGCACTGATTAATTTTAGTCACACTAAAGCCATGTTCTCTACCAATTTATCTCTTGCTTAACAGCAGAATCTGTGCAAATAGTCACTATGCTGATAATTGATAGTTGATAGTATTTCTTGTTCTTTCATCCTTTGGTTCTTATTTTCTGCAGATTAATAAATTTTACATCACTGTCAACAAAACAGGAGCTAATTTCCAAATAGCTGGAGGGTATTTTGGAGAAGTGTTTCTCACAGTGGCAGATGTCTTAAATTTCACGTAAGTTATCTTATTAGAAACCTTGTTGCCCAGTATTTCTGTTAAGTTTTTATATTCTATAAAACTACATGAACAAGTACAGGAAGTTAAATTAAAAACTATGTAATAAGTACAGCTAAACATGCTTGGTAATGCATGAGAGTAGGATGTTAGAAGGCTATTCACTCTAATTTGAATTATTTTGAATTTCACTGAATCTAAATTCTCAATTATCATTGCAATTAACAATCCCTCATTGTTTAGGAATGTCAGGTACCTAAAAATGTTTATTAATCTTGCATTCACATGATATTATCCTGTGATACACAGACACACACCATAATTTTTTACTTTTCTCTAATAAATCTTAAGATATAGGCACCATTTATTCTATAACATCATCATATTAATTATTTATTTCCTTTATGTTAAATAATGCTATCTCAATATAACAAGATTTTTTAATACAATTTTGAGTCAAACTAATACTCAATGCTCCATTTATTGCTAGTATTTACCTAGAACGCATTTCGTTAGGATCTTCCTAATATTATCAGCTGTTGTCGACTAATGGATGCCGGTTCAGTGAACTCCCTGTAGGTGATAGGTGCCTCTCTGTATCTTGATGAACTTGAAATTTGGGTTTTCTTCAAAGGTAGTATCGAAATTAAACAATTTACTTTCATATTTCTTTATAAAGATTTTTTCCCACGTGGTTAATGCAGCTGGACCTTGGACACTTTTTAGTAAGTGAATTTCTCATTCTATGTCATGATTTTCCTTCCAAAAATGGTACGCTACCGCCGATTTCTCTATTTCTTTATTCCTGATGTTCCTAAAGTGCTCTTTAAGCCTAATGTTCACATTCCTTTTTGTTTTTCCAATGTAGAATTTGTCACAGTCCTTGCAATTTATCCGGTACACTCCCGATTTTTTGCCTGTGGGTATCTCCTTTGTATTATGTGATTTCAAAAGGTGTTGTACACTAAATTTGTTCTGTGGGGCCAAAGTAATATTGTGTTCTTTGAAGACTTTTTGGAAAAGGTGTGTAGCTCTGGGATGATACGTAAATTTTCTGTATGAGGTTTCATTGCTAATTGAGCAATGCAAAAATTTGGATGAGATAGAATTAAAACTTTACAAACTTCATTCAGTTTTAACGAAAGCGCTGGGAAACGTGATGTGGGAAAACTTTGAACATAATTATTTGGCAATCCTAAGCAAGAAAATGAGAGAAAAAACCGTACAACTTAAATACAAATTGGCCAATCTGTGCAACGTGTCTTCACACCGAAATCATACCGGGAAAAAGTTTGAAAACATCGGGAATATCAACGTATGTCGATCAGCAATCGTCACACACGCTAAATACAATAGTAAAATAAGTTGCGTAAACGAAAAATCGAGCACGCAAATTTTGAAAACGTCGTAAACCTATCTAAGCAAAATTTCTCCAAAAAAGAATTGGATCTTTTAAATAATGGATTAAAAACATGCGTCAGTTTCTCAAACAAAATTGAAGACTACATTGCAGATATAAACATTTCGACACAAATTCTACCAGTATCCATTCAAAATTCAGTAAAAAGCCATTGTAAAAATATTTTGGAGGAAATAGAGAACAGATCCTTTCAGAAGAGAAAACATAATACTATCCATTCTTTGAAACAGAAAAACGTTATTTACACAAAGGCAGACAAAGGCAACAAGATTGTCATAATGGAAAAATCAGATTATATTGAACAAATGGAAAAAATGCTAACTGACAATGAATATGAAATCATTAACAAAAATCCTCTAAAAACTTGCATACAGTCATTTGAAAACACAATAGCAAAATCAAGCATAATACCAAACAAATATGCAGTTAAACCGGATAACCCAACCTTACCTAGACTTTATGGCTTACCCAAAATACACAAACCATCCATAACAATGAGACTTATAGTTAGCAGTATAAATTCACCAACATACAAACTTGCAAAGTGGCTAACAAACAAATTCAACTCATTTCCAAAATTCGACAGCCTAAGCATCAGAAACACCTATAAACTTATAGAACACATTAAGGATACTGAACTAAAAGAAGAGGACACACTAGTCTCGTTTGATGTTAAATCACTGTTTCGCAGCATACCAGTTAATCAACTCTCACCGTTGATAGAAAAATGGCTCAAATCACTTGGAATGGCATCACCTGAAATTTCAGACTACATCGAATTAACCAAATTATGCATAGAACAAAATTTCTTCCAGTTTCAAATAAAATATTTTCACCAAACTTCAGGGTTAGCAATGGGCAACCCCCTATCACCCTTCCTGGCCGATCTGTACATGAGTGCATTAGAAATAAGGATCAACAAAGGTTTCCCTTGGATGTTCAAACTCTGGCAACGATATGTAGATGACATCTTTGCAATAGTACCAAAAAAACACATCAGTGAAGCACTAAAACTTTTAAATATCCAAGAAAAAAGCATCAAGTTCACTGTAGAAATAAAAAAAGATGAGCATTTACCTTTTTTGGATCTAAAAATAATGAGAAATAAAAACAGACTAAACTTTGGCATTTACAGAAAACCAACAGAGGCAGACAACTACATAAAAGCTAATGGCTACAACCCAAGATCCCACAAACAGGCAATCTTCAATAGTTTAGCACACAGACTGCTAAACATCCCTCTCACAGCAGAAGAATACAAAACAGAATACAACAAAATAATTGAAATAGCACAAAAAATAACTTTCCCAAATCATTAGTGGACAAAAAAGTGAACTTAGCAAAAAAGAAGAAGCTACTAAAGGAAACCACAACCCTCTCAGCTACAGAAACTAATATGACTTTCAGAAAATTCACTTACCCATGGGCCTATGATAAATTCAAAAAAGTCTTCAAAAAACAAAACATTCAACTAGCACCAGTCAACCATTTCTTCTTAAAAACCTAATTTTCTCAAACATCAAAGATGCCATTCCATCTAACAAAAAATCTGGTATATATCAAATTGAATGCAATGACTGTAGTCAAATTTATATTGGAAAAACAAAAAGAAATTTAGAAACAAGAGCAAAGGAACACTTTAGAAACATAAAATATAAACAATTAGAAAAATCAGCAATTGCCACACATTTTTGGGAAAAAACCACAACATAAATCCAGAACCAAAACTACTAAAACATACATTAGGAAAACAAGAACTATCCACATGGGAACAAATCTTCATTTCAAAAAATAGGAACAAAGTATTCAATTTCGTCATCCCCCAGAAAGATTTGTTCAGCAAGTTCCTTGAACCGTCACCAGAGGAGACCTGTGACAAAATATTATCAACTACACCAACGAGAACCAGTCGAGGGCCGGCTGATGATAGAGGCAAACCTCAGAAACATGTTCCGGAAAAATTTAAAAGTAAGTGTTGTTTAGTGTCTTTAATCGACTCTCTTTAAAGTTAATATTCTATCTTGTTTAAAGGTACATTTTAATTTATTTTAATGTTGGTTGATCAGCAGTTTGCTATACAAGTCATTTATAAATTATTACAAATTAACATTATATAGCATTAATTAGAGTCAACTGAAAAATTCATTGCCACGGCCGGGATTTGAACCACGAATTTCCTGGTTTCCAACCAGTCGCTCTATAAGTAGTTATTACAGGAATTTCAAAGTATTTGTGTGTTATTTTATGCCTAAAGCTAATAAATATTAAATAATGATTACCAATCTTTTATACTCTTATACTTCTTGAGAAAGATGCCCAATACAGTTCATATATTCAGGCTGAGATTGCAGCCTTTTCATGGCAGATATGGTATTTAATAAATAAATATTGAATTGGGCATCTTTCTCAAGAAGTATAAGAGTATAAAAGATTGGTAATCATTATTTAATATTTATTAGCTTTAGGCATAAAATAACACACAAATGCTTTGAAATTCCTGTAATAACTACTTATAGAGCGACTGGTCGGAAACCAGGAAATTCGTGGTTCAAATCCCGGCCGTGGCAATGAATTTTTCAGTTGACTCGAATTAATTAAAACATCCATATATAGGAGTAATGTATTTAAAAGGGTTAATTCTGAAAGGATTAATTCCTCAATATAAATTTAACATTATATAGCATATTGTATGATTTGCCATTTTGGCTCCAGAAACAAATAATTGATTTACAACTAACAAACAAATTAAAATAGTTAAGTGCATAGGTAAATTATATGTCATCTTTGGAATCCTGAATAAAATATTCTGTGATAGTTCCCTTTTTAGTCTTGTTCTGTGATGGCTTCTTATTTCTGAGCCCCTGGAACATCAGCCAGTTCGAAATAGAAAGAATCTGATTAGTGACTTATGTATTGTTTGCTTGGAAAAATGTCTAGTTCATTATGCAACTGTTAATTTCTCATGAAACATGGAGTACTTATTGCAGTTCTAAGAAATTTTTCCTGAATAACAAATTCTGTGGATGTGTATTTTATCTGCTGTGCTCCATATAGGAGATGCATGAATAAGAAAAGGAAAAACTAAAGATTTATGCAGAAGAATACAACTTTCCAATCTGAGTGAAGAGTATTTATTAATGTATACAACTGAGTGATTCTGTAAGCATCAAGTGCTGTGATATGTTCACTGTAGGCTTTCCAGTCACTCGTGTGTTGAAAAGTACGACAGGGTACTAAACTGATGCACCATATGTGAGGTTATCCAATGCAGTCACTTGTTATTATTCTTAGTGGTGAAACATCAAACTTTATGAAAAGGTCCGAATGACAATATTTTGGTTTTCATCTTACTTCTTTTAGGTGAAATGTGCCAAGTTAAGAACTATTCATCCAAGAGACAGAAAGATTTTTGAAGAGAACTGTGCATTTTTCAGTTCTAAAACTGACCTTCTAAAATCATTTGGCAGTACTACATAAAATATAATTATTTGTCACAAACTTTCCTTATGTTTTAAGAAGATGATGAAAATTTAGACAGAATTTAAGAGACTAGTTTCTCAAACTTTATTTGCTTCACCAGTCCATATTTCCTTTGTTCTGTTGAAATTGTCATCATTTTCTTAAAAACTAAGTAAAGTTTGTGACAAGTCTTGTTTTATGTAGCATTTATTGCTTGTTGCTAGCTTCTGTTTTTTACATATCGCTTAACAGGTTTGTGAGGAAGGCCAATATCAGCTAAACGGTCGATTTTTCCTTTGTTTAAAGATGCTATAAAGGTGCATTTTCTATGAGCTCTCGTGTGCTTAAGGGGAGGCATCATTGAAATTTCGTCAAAAATGACAAAAAACATTTTCCATTTTTTGCATTAAAATTATGTTTAAACATTGTAGTTTCAGAACATGCCGTCAGTCAGGCCCTAGCGCCATTTAAAGAGCAGCTACGTCATTATTTAAACGCCTATGTGCGGGTGGGCGTGGCCATTTATGTTGTTTTTTTCCAGTGTGTCGCAAAGAAATTGATGGAATTCTCACGTTTAAACTACGCAGTTTGATTCTGTAACATGCAGAGACATCTTCTGGATGTTTTTGGAAGCTACTGAACCTTTCCGCTACCACTTTTATATATTATTTCCCACTTATTACTTTTGATAGTAAACAAACATTTCCACTGACATGTAGTGTTTGTCAAATATGGTTTACATGCAGGTGAAAGCTGTGGATAGCAGCTTATATTAAATTATTATTGTTTAGATTCATACCAGGTTAGGTTAGGAGTACAGTGGTTATTTCAAAGCAAAATATAATGAAACTTTAAGGTGTTCTAGCCATAATAGTTAGTACTGATTGCTATGCTTGAGGTAAATGTTAAGTGAAAACATTAATAATGATTGGTATTAAAAAAGAAAATTGAAAAAAATTCAAGAAAATTCTATCATATTCCTTAAATTTTCTCCTCCAGAGCCATTAGACTTGGGCAAATGAGTATATAAATATGTAGTTTTGTAACTATTATCTAAAGGAACCAGAATCCAAAGTTCCAATCATTTAAAACAAAAATTGTAGAGAATGTAATATGTTTCCCAATGTAAAGAAATCGCAGCAAAAATTAAATTATTATTTTTTTTTTTTTTTGGTAAAAACTATTGTAGATAGAAAAATTATAAAAAAGGGGCCAAAGGTAACCAAATTAAAGAGAAGAAGGTAATAAGATAGCTGTAGGGCCTGCATATGATGCATGGAGTTTCCAAAGTAAAGAAAGTAGTGTAATTTCAATCTAAATCTTTAAATTCATTTTTCTCCCCTTTCAATTTTTGAACATTTTTGTATCTTCAAAATGCTCCAACTTCTGCAATTCTCAACGAATTTGTATTAAACTTTGTATACATATTCCTAAATAAATTTTTAATAAAAGTTGGTATTTTTGTTTATTTAAATTAAATATTTTATTTATTATTGAGTTTTAAATCTCAAAATTGCAAAAAAAAAAAAAAAAAAAAAAAAAAAAAAAAAAAAAAAAAAAAAAAAAAAGGAAAATTTAATATATTCACACATAAAAGTTTTTTTGTCCAAAAATACTTGATACACATTTTAAAAGTATAGCAACTTTTATAACTGATGTACAGAGAAACCTGAATCTAAAATTTAAAGTTTCTAAAAGAAAAACTGTATGACCTGGGACTTTTTATACAACATACAAAAATCATACTATAAAAAGCACTAAATATTTTTTTTTTTTGAAAAAACTAAGATAGAAAGATGAATTTTAAAACCTTAACTAGATTCAATATACCCCATCTAATGACAAAATTTCAAGCAGTTATGATGTAAACTATGGATTTTAGCATTTTTCACAGATGCCTCCCCTTAAGTCTTCTACATAGGACATGTGCTGTTGAGAATCAGAATAATTGGAATGTACAGAATTTGCATTTGTTTGCTGTTGTTTTTTGAATCTGTGCCTCTTTTTCATTCTTAGCATACCACTATCTATTATCTTTGCTGAACATTATTGTTCATTCATTCTTTCAGGGCTAAGTAGTACATATGTAGTACCTCTATAGTTGGCTAAATGTTTTTCCTGACAGTTTACACGTTTTGATGGCATGGTTCTTGGATCTTTACAACAAAAGAAATGATGGCACCAAGGCAATGAACATAGCATGATTGAAAATGACACTAATTCTTAGTATGCTCATAATTTTACACTTTGCACACTTAGATATTCTGCACTGTCTGCATGCATCATATATGACTACCAGTATAGCATACAAATTAGGTTTAGAACTGATATACCTTTGTTAGTATAATTCAGATTAACAGCACATAGCAAGACAAGTTGTTTATCCCTTTCTAAAGGGTGTGTTGCTTTATGAACTAGATGTTTAATTTCTTGTAATTAATGATTTTCTTCTTAGTTAAAGAGAGAGCAAAGAAGATTGCATTTTATTATAGAGAATTTTTCATCTTCAGGGACTTTGTAAGATACTATTCCTTATTTGTGAAATCAAAATATGTAATTAGTGCTTGAAAACATCAGGAGTTGAAGTATATAGCTTGGTAAAAGTTTTAGCATTTTAAAAACAGAAGCATTATTCACAGTGAATCTTTCTTCAGGTTTGAACTTTTATGAGTCACTCTTATTTACATTCACATTCACTTATTTTTAAAAGGATGGAAAACATTTATATGTTTTTGAGGATATATAGCCTCATCTTCAGCAGTTGGTTGACTGAAGTTGAAGAAAGGGACATGCTTGTTAGGGAAGTGGGACAGTTTGGACCCCCCAATTTCATACTTTTAAACTTTAGGTATACACAAAATGTAATTATTACTTTGAATTCATAGTATGAATTCTCAACATCACAGAGTCACGCTTTATGATAACAAGCAGTTATTTGAAAAGTCAGAGTCAGACTGAAAAGTTCAATGCCATGGCCGGGATTTGAACCACGGATCTCCCGGTCTCTGTCCGGTCGCTCTTAACCATTGAGGTACCATGGCCAACGTATCGTCATGATACTAAATTTTCCAACTGATCATATGTTTCCTTGTAAACCACTAGGGCTCTCATATACAATGAGATATGCACCTTTTGTGGCGACTTACTAACTCTGTAAATACTTAGCATGTTGCCCATGGTAGCTCAATGGTTTAGAGCGGCCTGTTGGGGACCGGGAGATCCGTGGTTCAAATCCCGGTCATGGCATTGAATTTTTCAGTCTGACTACTTTTTCAAATCTTAGCCTACACATGGCTAGTGTGGAAGATGATTAAATTTCCAAAAAGTTATTTGTTTATATGCTACCAGTATCTATAAGTGATATTTCTTTGTGCCAAACATTAATCAAGTATTATTTTGCTGTGTATAAAATAAATGTAAAGTTGCATTTCAAAATGCAATAAGTCTACTCACACATGACAGTTAGTTTGAAGCAGATTTCTACTCTGAAAGTTGGGTTTATCAACTCAAAACATGTTCCAACTCAAAATCAGAAATTAAGTACCTAAATCAAGTAAATATGTCAAGTAAATTAAATTTAAATTAAGTAAATGTATTTGTATTTTTTTTTTAAAACAAGATCTTTCTATCAGTGGAATTGGTTCAAACCACAATAAGTTGAACTTGTTGCAGTTGCCAGTGCATTTTCCACCTAAAAACAAATGACAATGACAATGACGACGATGATGGATGATGATGATGATGATGATGATGATGATGATGATGATGATGATGATGATGATGATGATGATGATGATGATGATGATGATGATGATGATGATGATGATGATGATGATGATGATGATGATGATGATGATGATGATGATGATGATGATGATGATGATGATGATGATGATGATGATGATGATGATGATGATGATGATGATGATGATGATGATGATGATGATGATGATGATGATGATGATGATGGGAAAGCAGATGTTCCAAATCTCTAAAACAGTCTGTAAATCAGTCATTGAAGCTCACAAGAGTGAAAAAATTGTGTTTGACAAACTCAGTCAGGTGCTGTAGAAAAATTCCACATTTCAATACAACTTTTTCAATTTTAAGAAACCTTTCTGGTGAAGAAACATATACTGAAGGGAAATTCATCAAAGAACTGCACTTAACACTGCTTGCTTGCTTGCGCTCTTTAATATCATACATTATACTGTAAAAATTATTCTTCAGTGATAGATACAGGAGCTTCACACAGAACGAGCTCAGAATTACCTTAGTTGTGTATGTAACAGCCTTTAATATGATAACCTTTCTGTAAAACTAATTATCATCATATTTGCATGTGTAGATATATTTTTGCTTAATTTTGTGCTTTTTTCCAGTTTTTGTCCTTACTTACTTGCTTATTTTATTACTTTATTGCATTTTGATATCCAGGTTGCAGTTATACATTTATCAGTACTAAAAACTAAATGTAAAATAAGATACATTTTACATAGAAAATGAAGCTATTTACAGTGGAGTAATAAATATTACACAAATAAAAATATTTGTTAATGAATCTCCACTTATCTTAAGAAGTTGATGTTAATACTTCTTTCTTCTTTTTAAGATCAATTTCACGAACATTTGCTTGCATCGTCGATGAAGTGTGTTGACTGACGATGCGAGCAAATGTTCATGAAATCAATCTTAAAAAGAAGAAAGAAGTATTAACATCAACTTCTTAAGATAAGTGGAGATTCATTAACAAATATTTTTATTTGTGTAAGATACAGTTTACCCAAACTGGTCAAAAACATTACCTCTTCCTCAATATTTTTTAGCCAGATACATTAATGATTGAGATTGAATATCCTCGAAAATGTTACATTGTTTTCCAACATTACAAAAAAAAATGTGAAGGTGAGTGTAAATAAGAGTCACTTATAAAACCTCAAATATAGTTTACTGATTGAGCCTCTCATTTCATTATGGAAGTTGGATTATGTTTGCTGCATGTTTTATATGAACAGTTGATAATTTTGTATATTCTGCAAGCAGATAGGTGGTATTTTAATCTTAGGCTCTTCAAGTGCATCTGAGCCTATGACAAAGCCAGGAATTAAATAAAGGAGGGGGTTGCTCCTAGCTTACAATGCAAAGTATATGAACAACAATATTACTATGATATTTAAAACAAATATTGACATATCAACAGTATTTTGGTGCATTAAAGTAATTACAGCACTAGGTGAGGATAAATGTCCTTGAAAATATTTCAATTCTGTTCTAACATTTAGAAGTAAAGGGGTTGTAAATAAGTGTGACTACTTCAATACTCTAACAAATGAAAAATAGTTCACTGTTAATAGTGCCTCTATTTTAAATATTAAACACCAAAAGTTGTTATAGAATAAAATCCATCCTCTGTAATTGATGAGAGAATTTCTTAAGAACTTTCTCTAGTATTATTTTCACTTCTCTCTGTACATTAAATTTTGCTAGTCTATTCAGTCTTTCCTCACTTCTTGAGTTTTCCAAATAAGTTTTCAGTCTCTGAATAGTTAAGAAACTCCTTTCTGAACTAGCTTTGTCGCAGAGAGAATATGTAGAATTTTGAGAAGTCTTTGAATATTTGGGACAAAAGTCTGATGCCGTTAACTGAGATGTTCAACAGCACTTGAATGACAGCTTACAAAGACAATGATTCCCATTTTGTTTCCCATACTTCAAACTTACATTTTATTAGATAAACTGAACTTAGTAAATCAGTATTCCTATGATTAAGGTCCATGATAAATGAAGCACAAAATTAATATAATTTTGAGTTGAACTAGCACTCATGCTCCATATACTGCTAATGTTCACCAAGAACACGTTTTGCATGTAATAAAACTCCAAACAGAAAATTTACATACCATTCCAGAGCTACATATCTTTTCCAGAAATTCTTCAAAGAACACATTACTTTGGCCCCACAGAACAAATTCAGTGTACAACACCTTTTGATATCACATAATGCGAAGAAGATATCCACAGAAAAGAAATCAGGTGTGCACCAGATAAACTGCAAAGACTGTGACAGCTTTTACATTAGAAAAACTAAAAGAATTTGAACATTAGGCTTAAAGAGCATTTTAGGAACATGAGGAACAAAGAAACAGATAAATGGGAGCAGCGTACCATTTTTAGAAAGATAATCACAATTTACAACAAGAAATCCACTTATTAAAAAGTGTTCAGGGTCCAACTGCATTAACTACATGGGAAAAGATATTCATAAAGAAATATGTAGGAAAACTGTTTAATTTCGACACCAACAGTTCATCAGAACCAACAGATTCTCACTTCCAAGGAGTTCACCAAACCAACATTCAACAGTCAATATTAGCTGAGGATGTTAGGAATGTCCTAATGAAAGATGTTCGAGGTAAACACTAGCAATATATGGAGAATGAGTACTAGTTTGACTCAACATTATATATTAGTAAATCAATCTTATAAGTTATCACTGCATCAGAACTATTTTCTTATGAACACCCAACACATTATTTCAGAACCACATTTGGAGCATGTGAATTGTGTTTCTATGTAATTTAAACCTTTCAGTCGGTTCACTTATTATGAAATCTAACAACCGAATATAACCCAATAATAGTATTATTTCACTAGCTCAATTTCCATTTAGTTTTTCCTATTTATGTTTTCCTTATTGATGTATAACTTTTGAAAATCAACTCCATTGGCTTTGCAAAGTCCTTCAGCAGTTTTAAAAATTGATTAAAAATTATTGCATCCTTTGTGTCCATATATTTGCAAAGATTGTGTGACTTTATTTACATGTTGCAAACACTTAACTACATCACATTCTATATATTGCAGTAACACTGACAAAGAATATATTAAAGAAAAAAAAAAACTTTGTAATACCAAAAATCTGATTAGAAAACCTCTACATAACAAACTGCCTAATAACTGACAAGTTTCAGTGCACACATCTCTATCAAAAGTATCGTCTGTTTGTTGAAGGCTCATTAAAACTGCTGGAGAAAGTTCTATAAAAGTAGGCAGCACTTCATGGAATTCCACCCAACATGTTTCCCATAGTCAACGTAGAATCTACAACGTATTTACACGATCGCTATTATCAGATCTGTGTTTTATATATTTCTTCAGTAAATTAGTAGTTTTTGGGGAAGCGTGGAACAGTTTATAGCTTGCTGAACAATAACAGTGCAATTTCTAATAGATGTGACAAGCATGACTTTGATGAAGTCAAATTTAGCATATGATGTGCTAAATTAACATAAGATGCTTTTGAGTAAATCTTCTTTTAACTCAGCTTGAACTCATTTGAAGCCACTTCTCATCCTTGAACCATCGTAGCCCAAATAATTGTGTTTCTTCATTGCTGTACATTTGAAAATTTTTTGCAAAGAATGTATTCTTTTAATTATTATGTTGCATTTTTAATTATACATTATTGACTAATTGTATTACTGGCTTATCATATTATTGATTCATTGTATTCTTTCTAAATTATAATATCCTTTTGTTCTTTCCATTGATGTATTCCATATCCTGTACCAAGATCACAGGATGCATAAATACAAATACAAAATACAAGTACAAATTCAAATCTTTGCCCAAGTCTGAGAGATTAGTGATAATAATAACTAATAATGCTGAACATGTGTTTACAAGTGGAAAAAAGTTTAAGAGATTATCATGAACATTAAAATCACCCTTTTGTCCTACAACTTAATGAACATACAAAGAAAACCGTTCAATACCCTAAACATCAGCTGTTTTATTGACCAAGACTGAGAAGTACTTTGTACCACTTACATTACATTATAATTTTCTCAGCAACTAAACTGCCAAAAATCTCAATTTATTTATTTTGAATTTGGGGACTAATACTTTGAGCATTCAGAGAAGTTGATTTTAAATGTTCATTTAGAGTTGCATCCCAAATAGAAACCCAAAACACGTGAAAATTTCCTTTATTTCTTTTGCATCAATAACAATTAGTGCCCCAGAGTCCGAATGTCTTCCTACAGCAATGCTTTCACACCCATAAACATAACTGTTTCTATAACTGAAGTAATTTTTGGTCTGTTTTCTAACACTTGCCTCTTATGCGTGCTGTAGAGATTTTCCAAAATGCTCAGAATTTTGTTATTATCCACTGACAAAAAATTGTCTACTACTGTACTACATTTATGATAATAGGTTTATGAGATCAGAAATGTACAAGAGCTTCCTTCCAATTTCTGAAGAATTTTGACACCAATTTGCTATGCTTTGATTTCCTCACTTTCCTTTACTGGAAGAAAACAAAACACATGTGCAATGAAGAGCCCCAGAAATATAATCACTATAACACAACCATTTAAACTGATTAAGCCAACTTATCTGGAGACACCTTCTTTTCAGTACAAAACAGTTTTCATGTTTGTTTATTTGTTCATTGGGTCCCACCAGGAATAAAGCTCAGGAACATTAAACACTTCATACATTTATGGCACATACATCATGACTAGTAATATACTAACCACCATTTAAAAGATAAATCTCAGAACATGCATTACAGTAGGTCAATAATAACATAAATTACCAAATACATAAAATATGAAGCTATTAACAGTGAAGCAAACAAATATATACAAATATAACAATTTTTAATTTGTACAAAATTGAATCGAGAATATATTGACACATTGCTTCACTCACACTGTTTATTCACAGGACATGTTTCAAGAGCTCTTGCTCCTATGCTCAGCTGATACTCGACTAGTGCAAGTTGTAGTGGTTTCTTCTTTCTCCGTATTGTCAATAGATGGTGTGATGTACTTGTCAAAGATGTCCGGTGGTGGAGTTTCAAAATTCATGACTCTATGACGATTTTTGTTAATGAAGATTTTTTCCTATACGGAAAGGTCTATGGGGTGATTAACGTATTTTATTAGAGATGTTTCCAAATTGATGTCATGTCTAGTATTCAAAAAATGAAAAGCCACTGCTGATTTTTCTGTTTCACCATTTTTAATGTTTCTCATATGTTCTTTAGTTCTGATGTTAATATTTCTTTTTGTTTTTCCTATATAAATTTTAGGGCAAGTTTCACATTTGATCTCATAGATTCCTGGTTTTTCTTTGGTAGTGATTGAATTTTTGAGAGGGCCTTTTAACAAATTTCTGATATTAAACCTATTTTGAGGTGCAAGAGTTATGTTGTGTTTTGAGAAGATTTTTTGGAATTTGTTATAGGCTGATGGGTGGAAGGTGAATTTTTTAAAAAGTTTTTTCTCTTTTTCTCCTGTAGGTTCTAGGGTGGTGGTTTCTTTTATTTTCTTAGCTTTGTTGAGTCTGTTAACAGTTTTGTCTACTAAATTTGGGTTGAAACCGTTGGATATAGCTACTTTTTTATGTGTAGGTATTCTTCTTGATAATCTTCTCTGTTTAGTGGAAAGTTGATCATTCGAAAGATTAAACTGTTGAAAATGGCATGTTGGTGTTGTTTTGGGTTGAAACTGTTGTTCTTAATATAATTATCTGTGTGTGTCGGTTTCCTGTAGATACCAAAAGTGAGTTTGTTGTTCATTTTTTTGATCTTGATGTCCAAAAAGGGGAGCACACCATCCTCTTCTGTTTCCAATGTAAATTTTATAGCTGGATTTTGTATATTCAAAAGTTTAAGACCATCTTGTATGAGTTTTTTAGGTACTATTGCAAAAATGTCGTCAACATAGTGATACCACACTTTGAAATAATTTGGAAAAGCTTTTGTGATATGTGTTTCAAAAGCACTCATGAATAAATCTGCCAAGAAGGGAGACAATGGGTTGCCCATAGCTAGGCCCGTTTTTTGTTTATAGATCTGTCCATTAAAGCTGAAAAAATTTTGATTGATACAAATTTCTGTAAGTTGTGAAAGTTCTTCTATTTCTTCAGGTGTTATTTGTATTGATTCCAGCCATTTTTTGAGAAGTGGAATAAGCTCATTGGTCGGTATACTTGGATATAAAGAAATGACGTCAAAGGAAACTTCACTTATAAGATATGATGATGATTTTCTTATAAACTGTCCAGGATCGCGATTTCATGTAAACTTTTACATATCCTCAGCCAGAAACAAAGCTGTTGTCATCATTATGAATGCTAGATGTTAATATGTTCTTGTTAGTACTACCAAAATCCGAAAATAAAACAAATTTAAAAACAGAATCGACTACCAGTATTTCATAATTCATTATGCAATATTTGTTTTTTAAAATAAATATCTTTTCCCAAACCATTAAATCTATTGGACCATTTAATTGTTTTAATAATTTAACTTCTGGATTTATTTCATGGTTAAATGACCAAAAATGATTCCCTATGGCCGATTTATCAGTTTGTTTATACTTAATGTTACAAAAGTGTTCTTTCGTTCTGGTTTCCAAATTAAGTTTTGTCCTTCCAATATAAACTTTATCACAATCGAAACAATTAAACTGATAAATACCAGATTTTTTTATTATTAGGAATTTTATCTTTTTTAGAGAAATGCAATAAATTTTTAATACCATATTTATTTTGAGGAACTAAAGTTATACCATTTTCTTTAAACATTTTTTGAAAATATTTATTAACTCAAGGATGGTAAGTAAATATTTTAAAATTATAATTGTATTTTATTTATAGATTAATAAATATACTTACAAATAATATATATAGTTAGTTACTAACGCTCCCCACATGGCAACCTTGGCCTTCGGGGTAACCTCACCCCACCAAGCGATGACCGGACCCATTTCTCAGGTGGAGGCACCCAGAGGGCGGTGTCCATTACCTCCGATGATAGGGTGATAGTGAAGATGGCGGTGAGGTGAGAGGACCTACAGTTTTTACCGTGGACTCCGAACCACGTTGGGCATAGGGGATACTTCACGTGTGCTAGACAGAGGTGAAGGCGTGGATAGGGCCGACTTAAAATCGCCAACCCCAGAGCCGGGAATCGAACTCGGGACCCTTAGAACGGGAGCCGCGAACGAAACCACCGCGCTACCCCGGCGCCCACAAATAATATATATTAATTAATAAATAAATAATTGATTAATAAATATACCCCTGAATAAAGATGAATTTAATAAAGAATATAAACATATTATTAATACTGCTTTAATTAATGGATTTAATAAAGTCTTTATAAATAAAAATAACTAAAAATTCAAATATAAAAAAAACTATTAATGATATTTGTAACCTTAAAAAAATAAATTACGATTATAATTTTAAAAAATTTACTTACCATCCTTGGGTTAATAAACATTTTCAAAAGATTTGTAAAGAATTTGGTATAACTTTAGTTCCTCAAAATAAATATAGTTTTAAAAATTTATTGCATTTCTCTAAAAAAGATAAAATTCCTAAGAATAAAAAAATCTGGCATTTATCAGTTTAATTGTTTTGATTGTGATAAAGTTTATATTGGAAGGATAAAATGTAATTTGGAAACCAGAACAAAAGAACAAGAACATTTTCATAACATTAAGTATAAACAAACTAATAAATCAGCCATAGCGGATCATTTTTGGTCATTTAACCATGAAATAAATCCAGAAGTTAAATTATTAAAACAATTAAATGGTCTAATAGATTTAATGGTTTTGGAAAATATATTTATTTTAAAAGCAAACATTGTGTAATGAATTTTGAAATACCGGCAGCCGATTCTGTTTTTAAATTTGTTTCATTTTCAGATTTTGGTAGTACTTACAAGAACATATTAACATCAAGTGTTCATAATGATGACAACGGCTTTGTTTCCGGCTAGGATAATTAAAAGTTTACAAAATCGCGATCCTGGACAATTTATAAGAAAATCATCATCATTTCTTATAAGATAAGTGAAGTTTTAAGTTACAAATTGTTATATTTGTATATATAAATTACCAAATCACCATTGCATGCAAACTGCCTATGTACTGAAAATTTTCCTCTTAAACAAGATATTAAAGAATTCCTCCATATTGTATGAGAAGTAAGTATATAACAATAGCTTTAAACCTTTCTAGAAGATTTTATGTTTATTAGGATTACCTAATAGTTTATGATAGCATGAAAGGTTATTATACATTTTTATTGCAGAATAGTAATATGCTCTTTGGAACACTTTTAAGCTATTTGCTGGTCAGCGCACATCAATTGGATGTCTTGTACTGTGGCCATGGACAGCAAGGTTTATTGTGAAGCTATCATAATTATCTGTAAGATACTTCAACAGAGAATATATATGTTCACCAGCTACAGAAACAAGGGCCCACAGGAATGACAGGGCCTAACATCACAAATAACATGTGTGGCACATTTTTGTGAATAAAAACTTGCTTGCTGTGAGCTGAATTATTCCAGACGATAATTACATATCAAAACAGGGAGTGAAACCAGCCAAAATATGCTGTTTTTAAGGCACTTTAGTTAAGCACATTATTTAAGCTTCTAAATGCAAAGCAAGCAGAGAGAAATAAGCTTCAGTAGCATGACTTTTGTTTGTTATCTCCAATTGAGCTCTTTATCTATTTGGAGCCCAAGATGTTTTGTATTGGATACAAATGTAAGCCTCACCTGTTACCACAAAATAAAAATAAAAAGAAAATCTGCATATCTAATAGCCCAGATTCTGGAATCTATACCAGGCCTTATTATGCAAACTTCATTTTTAACTTTATTAACTTCTGAATCAGATTTCACAAAACAATTTACAAATTTTGCAGATATAATCTACTTTCTACCTTAATGAACTAACTAAACCTAAAGATTACTGGATTCCAGTAACCTTACAAATATAATCTATCTAAAACAGCCATGGATGCCAATGCAAAATCAACCTTATGGAGAAGCAAAAATCCAGATAATAAGGGGAAACAATTGGAGGAATTAATACATATATACAACTTAATTGTTATAAATGAGCACAATAAGCTATATACCTTCAAAAATTGAGCTGGAGCAGAAGAAAATATAGACATAACCTTAACTAAGGGAAATATATCAAAACACATTTTTAATTGGAGGGTTACAGAAAATAAAACGATAAGCGATCATAATGTATTCATTTTCGATTATGAGGTAATGCCGAAGTCAGAATATGAATGTGTAAGGAAAGAGACAGGATATAACTTTAAAAAGGCAGATTGGGATAAGGTGGGGGAAGAATTTGATGTGCCAAATTTTTATAATACGATAGATAATAAACAAAAAGGCCAAAATTATAACTAATAGAATTCAAGAAGTAATTAAGAAAGCTGTACCTAAAAAAAGAAGTGAATGGCCTATGGAAAGATAAATTATATAAATTGCGAAGGAAGATGAGGAAAACCAGAAGAATTTACCAAAAATCAGTAGTATATTCAGAAAGGGACAGGAATTTAAATATCTATAAGAAAATAAAAGAAAATTATAAATTGGAGTTGGAAAATTCGAGGAAGAACTCATGGGATAATTATGTAGAGGAAAAACTGACTGATAATATATAGGGTATTCCGTATAAGATCTTCATGGAGAAAATATGAGGACCGGAATTTATTTCAACCCTGGAAAAAGAAGATGGAGAAAAAACGAAAACATGGAAAGAATCAATTAATTTTTTACTAGAAACGTTATTACCATGGCATAGGATAGAAGATGAGCAACATGTACACAAATATAAAAGATGCCTTTTTGAAGAAGAATACTTGGGAGAAAGATTTGTATATCCATATGACATCACCGAAGTAAAAATCGCCATTAGGCAAGGAGAGAAAAATAAATCTCCAGGACCAGATGGAATAGTATCAGAGGTAATTCAAAACTTGGCAGGTAAATTATCACCAATATTAACTGAGCTATTAAATGAGTGTCTATTTTTAGGAAAAATCCCCTATTGTTGGAAGGAAGCTAAAGTAGTCATTCTTAAGAAAGGAAAAGATAAGGACCTATCACAAGTAAAATCGTATAGGCCAATTTGCTTGCTTAATACTCTTGGAAAAGTACAGGAATGACTTTTATATAAACACATCCTAGAATATAGAATGATGATAGGTATGAGTGATAAGCAATTTGGTTTTAGAAAAAACAAATCCACGGAAGATGCAATAAACTATGCACTAAAACGAATAAATGCAAGAGAACAGAAATACTTGATAGGAGTTTTCTTTGTAATTCAGGGAGCTTTCGATAACTTCTGGTGGCCAGAACATTTTAATACTATGAGAAATAAGGACTACCCAAGATGTCTATATAACAGCATAAAAAAATACTGTACAGATAGAAGAGTTTATCTCCAAACCACTTCAGGGAAAATAGACAGAAAAATTAATAAAGGTTGCCCACAGGGTTCCATTTTAGGGATATAATAACTGAGCCGATGTTAGAGGAAATTGGGAACATGCAAGAGGTATATGATATCATTGCTTATGCCAATGACTTAATCATTATGGTAGAAGCAAAGAACAGATTAGAACTAGAACAGAAATCAAAGCGGATGATTGATGCCCTTGAACAGAAGTGTGTCAGAAGGAAATTAAAATTAGCCCCACATAAATTGGCATATGTGATGTTTAAGGGAGAAGTCAAAAGAGACCCTACTATTAAAATCTATAATGTAAATATAAAAATACACAAAACGTTTAAGTATTTAGGCATAGAATTAGTTGGAAAAGTACTTTTAAACAGCCATATGAAGTATGTAAGAGAAAAGGCAGTAAATGTCATTATAAAATTAGCGTTAATTGTACAAAAGAGCTATAGAATACCTTTTACAGCAACAAGGATATATCATATGAGTTTTGTAATAGGTATAATAGGATATGGTACAAGTACATGGGTACATAGGTTAAGGGTCAAATCCTGCGCAAATTTAATCCGAAAAACTCAGAGACAAATATTACTTTGCAGCAGTGGAGCTACAAAAACGACATCTACTTTGGCTCTACTAATAGTAGTGGGAATTTGGCCTACTGACTATATCATTAGATTAAGAGGTGCAACTTATTGGCTAAAGAAGGAAGAATATGGGAATGTTTTAAAATTATGGGAAAAAGATGCAATACTAAGAAAGAAGTGAAAAATTATTTATTACAAGAATGGCAAGAAGGGTGGGATAATGCACACATAGGAAGAAGAGTACATGATTTATTTCCAGACATTAAAGAGAGGCTAAAATTGGAACATATAAAACCAAGAAAAGGATTTTTTCATTTTGTTACAGGACATGGCCCATACAATGTTTATTTAAAAAGAATAAGGAAGAACTCAGATTTATGTGAGCAATGTAACTGTTTAGATTCGCCTGAACATGTTATTTTTGAGTGCAATAAATATAGTGAACTAGTAGAAGATGGTCGAAGGAAACTTCAAGGAAAATGTTTATGGAACATCTTAAGAGATGCAGAAGATTATGTATATTTAGAAAATATGTCTCAAATAATATCCGTTAAGGCGTTGGAGGAATATATGACCCGCGACAAAATATTTCAAGAAAGAAATATAAGAACATTTCAATCTATGAGAAAAGAATATAATTTAAGAGATCATCGGAGGGAAATAGGACCAAGAGAAACTGCAGATAAAGATTATCAGACTCAAAGACCTGATTTAAGACACCAATTATGGACATCAGAGAGAAGACAGAAAGAGAATACCAGGAGAGAGAAGATATATATGGAGAGTATCAGAGCGGACAGATGCAACTGATTATGCAGAAGTGGAGAGATGACTACCCGGATGTCTGGAACTGACAAACCAGCTCCATCTACTGATGCCAGTTCCTTTAGGAGATGGATACCAGTAGGAGGAAGCTTTGGATGCCAGTTGCAGAAGAGGAAATTTTAAAACTGTAGGAAACAGTCTTTTGTAGCTTGTTATAAGAATTAAAGCTGTAGCAGAAATGTAGATTTGATTTATATTGTTGAAGTAGAAGTAAAGTAGAAAAAGACTAATTATAAATTTTTCGCTTCACTGTGGTGTTCCAATACAATTAAATCTCGATATAGAAAAAGACTGTTTTAGTTTGATTAGATTTGTAAGGTTACTGGAATACAGTAATCATTAGGTTTAGTTAGTTCATTAAGGTAGAAAGTAGATTATATCTGCAAAATTTGTAAATTGTTTTGTGAAATCTGATTCAGAAGTTAATAAAGTTAAAAATGAAGTTTGCATAATAAGGCCTGGTATAGATTCCAGAAACCAGGCTATTAGATATGCAGATTTTATTTTATTTTACCTTTTACCACAGTCTTATCTTGCTTGATACGTATGCTTATAACTAGGAAGTTTAGCCAAAAATCAATACAACAGGTTAGTAGTGATGGGTTTATGCGCCACCTGTGTCTTATAAAACTTAGGGGAGGGGTTTGAGTGCCATGCAGTCGCGTACTTACTCATACAAGAAAGATCACGGGCAATGCTAATCTATCAAACGTAGTCACATGACATGTTACAGAATATATTGCACATTTATTCATAAATTATACAAAACAAACTTATCTTTTCCAAATATAGGAATATAAAGAAAAAAAATCATTAATATTTACAATGTGCACAGTAAATGAAAAGCTAATTTGTTGTGACAATTCTACACTATGTCCATGCATATGCCTCACTGTGATCAGTGATTATAATTGATGGATTTGGTAACTGATTAGTTCCTTTAATACTTGGAGCTTCTGATATAGCCTTTCCCCGAATAAATAATATATGATTATGATTACTTCCTCCTTCAATTTCACTATTACTAATTAGCAGAACAGTTGAAAGCAGAGCAGGAACCAACAATTAGATGTGCTAAGGTCCTTCCCATACAATCTGTTGTTTTGTCTTTGGAAACTCATATTCTGTTATCGGACACTGAGTTTCTAATATCCTAAAGGACGTCTTCTTAGCAGAGCTTTAGATATTCCTTGCTTATTATGAACTCAGATGGCAATGTTTTTCCTATATAACTCTAAAAAATGCTTTAAATAACTATTTTCTACTTTCCAGAAGGGGATGTTTGCTCACACCATAATGTTGCACAGATCATGACAAAAACGTCTGTGTCTGTCTGCATTAACATTAGATGCTGAAGGCACATTTTCCTCTCTCTTTCTCCATTTACCAACAGTATGGATTGATGACTAACTCATTTGAATGATCTATGCCTCGTGCACAACTAACTTCACGAAGTTTGACTAAACTTCTGGGCCCTACTTATAACACAAACTTTTATTCTTATAGTTGCAGTCTTCTCAGTTGCTGGCTACAATATTAATTCACATTAAATTTATGTTCATTTTAATTAATACATACTAATAGAATGATTAATAATTGGAAGAACTGAATTATCCCTTTTTGTCAATTGCTACTGAGGAAAATTTGACCTCCATGTTCCCCATCTACCAGTTGCTATGATGGCAGTTAAGGGTTAATGTATAATTATACTTTAAGGAGGATGAAGTATCTTCCTGTCATTTCTGAATTAGATGTGGATTGTGCACCTGATAATTAATGCTCCAATGTTACAGATATGCCTTGCACTATGTTCCTGGATATTCTTATGGTAATCCAGCTCCAAACAATAAAACATGGACAGGAATGATTGGTATGCTACAACGTCATGAAGTTGACATCACCTGCTGTGAAGTCTCTCTCATTGCAAACAGATTAGATTTTGTGAGCTTCACATTTCCCCTCCACACCTCTGCGTAAGTCTAACATTTCTAAAAAGTTGTTAATTTCTGAAAAATGTAAGTACTTAAGTAAGCATTTTGAGACTCTATAATCTAAGTGGTGCAGCTACAATCAATGAATCATTGAATCAATATGTATTAAACAAGAGACAAGTAAATATTGCTATGGACCAAGTAGGAAATGTGCAACTGTTCTGCTACTTTTCTATATGCCAGCATTGGTAAGGAGACATAAATGCTGCTGAAATCCTAACTTATAATATGTGCTTTTTCCAATGAAAGCTATAAAAAGAAAACTATTTATAAAAAGCTACATGCTGTTATTGAAAAACAAATAATAATTTACTTCAAAATATATCAACTATCACAGTAATATATGGGGAAAAGTTCTTGCTTTTCACATCTAAACAAACTTTATTTTACACTGAATTTTTCTTTTACTTATATTTAGAAGAATTTTGGTTGATTTATAATACTCCACATATGGTGATAACTTGCAGAGTCACTGTGTTCTACCAAACAATGTGTGGACCCCATTATTAACTGGTAGCATCCAGAGAGTGGAGTCAGTTACCTCAAATGAGGGGATGATAATTGTAATTGTGTTTGAACAAAAGCACACAGAACTTTTATTGTGGACTCTGAACTATTTTATACCTTAGGGATACTTACATGATATTTAGAAGAATGTTGGAAAGGAGAATTAGAGTGGAAAACTTTAAATCAAAGCTGGGATTAAATTATATATCTTTTACTTTACATATTGACACACTTCCATTTAGCTCATCTCAGTCACCTTCTTAAAAGAACTAACTTTTTTTTAATTTATTTGTCCTATAAATTATATTCACAATAAAGAATATGTCAAAAATATAGAATGTACATCATTTAAGTGTAAGAAAATCATCTGCACTGTAAAATTTGTATTTCAATAACAGTTCAGTCACTTTCCACTTGAAAATTTTGTTTAACAACGCATTGAAAACATTGGGTGCCTTACACAAAATTAATTCTTTGTGAGGTTTACTAGTGCCATGAGTATTTTGAAAACAATGCATATGTTATAAATGAAGTATAATATTGTCACCCAATTAGCGGAAAGCCCGACCAACGACAGCTGAGAAGGGACCAGAGGCAGCCAACCCACACCCTCCCATTAATCTCAGTCACTAACTGAGGGGTTGAAGGGAAGTGTCACTTGTCGCTGGCCGCCTCTTTCCCTTCCCCTGTCCTCTGGAACTTTCGCGGTAATTCACTGAAACCAGAGACTTCTAGAAAACAGTGATATTCCTATAAAAAGGGCTGCAGTGAGTGAATTGAGTCAGTCAGTTCTTAGCGAGCAGCGTAAGAGTGCAGTGCTAGTGTACGACGAGAAGACTGTGTACGTGCATCGGAGGATTGTACGTAATTGAGAGAGCAAAGTGGAATTGTAACGGATGAACTGGTGAATTGTAATTGTGTGCATTACGTAATTCTGTGTAATTGGCAAGTGTTTAACTGTAAGTCGGTGGAAATAAAGAACATTTTTGAGTGGTGCAATTGGACTTTTCATTTCACGAACCCACAAAGTCACACTGGTGTCAGGAAGCGGGACGACAACATCACCGAACATTACAGCCATGGACGCAGCATTGGAAAAGATTTTGGAGAAGATGATGGAAATGAAGGCGGAACTGACAGAAATGAAGACGGCCAACGGCAACATCACCGAGAAGATGGAAGAAATGAAGAACGAGTTAACAACAAAAACAGAAGCGGCAAACAACAACTTGGCCACGACAATGACCGCAAAGATGGCCGAACTGACCACAGAAATGAGGGCAGCGAACGACAGTCTGGCCACGGAAATGAAGGAGGCGAACGAGGTCCTCACCGCCAAATTTGAGGAACAGTTGGCCGGCGTGAGGGATGACGTCGCGAAGCTGGACAAGCGGATGGGTCAAGTAGACGACCGCCTTAGTGATTTAGAGGAAAAGGGCAACAATAACGCCAAGACCCTGAACGCCGTGGTGGAAGACGTCGAAGACCTTGCGAACCGCGTAAACAACCTGGAGGGAAAGGCCGACGGCAGCGTCAAGTCCCTGAACGCCATGGTGGAGGACGTCGTCTGCAGGAAGCTGAAGGATTTGAAGGCCGACGCGCCGGGACGCGACACATCTGCGCGCGTCAAACCTCCCAAGTATGACGGCGCGTCAACGTTTGAAGTCTTCCGCCGCCAGTTCGACGCAGTGGCCAAGCACAACAAATGGTCGCCAGAGGAGGAGGCCACACAGTTAATAGCCAGCCTCCAGGGACGGGCCGTGGAAGTCCTAAACGCGGTGCAGACAACGGCGGCGCCCAAGGACATCTGGGAGGCCCTGGAGAATCGTTTCGGAAACCACCGCTTGGCCGCAGCGTACCGCAGCCAGCTAAAGGCAAGGTCACAGCAGCCGGGGGAGACGCTGCAGGAGTTTGCCCTGGCAGTTGAACAACTGGCAAGCAAGGTCCTAGTCGACCTCCCACCAGAGTTCGTGTCCCGGGAAGCTGCCTACACCTTCGTTGACGGGGTACGGGACACGGAGATTCGTCAACGCCTAATGCTCGGTGATTATAAAAAATCCACTAGGCGCTAACGGCAGCATTAAGGATGGAGGCGGCCAAGGTAACAGCTATCCCGACGTCGAGAACGAGGAGTGTCCGTTACACCGGAGACAGAAGACCAGACGAGGGACGCCGGCGAACACCTAGTGGCCTGTGTTGGGGGTGTGGACAGCCCGGACACCTACAGAGAGACTGCCCACACCAGGAAGAGCAGCCGGAAAACGAGTAAGGGCCGTCGTGGAGAGGGGCACGTCGGCGCCATCACCACCATCCCCTCGAGTGACACTGCGCGCCGTCAGCCGGCGTATGGATGACAGCCTCATCGCGGACGGGTAGGTAAGAGGAAAGCCGTGCCGCGTGCTGGTGGACACCGGGGCGGCCGTGACCATCATCAGACCTGACGTGGCGAAAGGTTTGCCGACAAGGAAGCCGAGCCGACCATACCAGCTCGTCACGGCATCGGGCGACACCTTGCCTGTGGAGAAGGAGGCCCTGCTGAAGCTGACCTTGGGAAGGAGCACCGTACGTCTGTTGGTGTTCGTCGCAAAAGTGGCTGAGGAGGTGATACTTGGATTGGATGCCCTCAGGAGCCATGAGGCGACGGTCGACGTCGGCAAGAAGGTCCTGCGGCTCAACGGAGAAGAGGTTATACTCCGTCAACCAGAAGAGCGCCTTGGAATTGGCAGGGTTGTCTTGAGCGAAGACGTGGTTGTCCCCGCGAGGAGCGAGGTGGTGGTGACGGCGCGACTGGAAGGCCAGAGAACCAGGTACATGATGCTGGACCAGAAGACGCCTGTACACGGACTGTGTGTAGCCAGGGCATTGCTGCCGTGCCGAGAGGAGGTGCCAGTGAGACTGCTAAATCCAACGGACGCCGATCACGACGTCCAGGCCGGGACGGAGTTGAAAACGTGCGAGCCCGAGGTGAGCGTAACAGCAATCGACAAGGCACAGGAAGCCGGTGCCGACGCTACACCTGGGGCCCCGGCTAGAAGGCCTACTGGAGAGGGCGGCCGACCACCTGACCGCAGAGCAGCTGGAGAAAGTTCGACAACTGCTGAGGCGATACCAGAGCGTCTTCAGCGAAGGCGACAGTTACTACGGCCGCACGGACAAAGTGCTTCACCGCATCGACACCGGGGACGCCCGACCTATTCGGCAACCACATAGACGCGTTCCGCTGGCGAAGCAAGGGGCGGTACGAGACATGTTGGAGTACATGAGATTCAGGGGAGTGATTGAAGAGTCTGACAGCCCTTGGTGTTCCCGTGTAGTCTTGGTGACAAAGAAGAACGGCGAGCTGCGCTTCTGCGTAGACTACAGAAAGTTGAACGCTGTCACCCGGAAGGACTGTTTCTCCTTACCCCGGATTGACGACACCCTGGACACGCTAGCTAGTGCACAGTGGTTCTCGACCCTGGACCTGAAGTCGGGCTACTGGCAGGTAGCTCTAGACCCAAGAGACAAGGAGAAGACCGCATTCTCGACAGGCCAAGGGCTCTGGCAGTTCACGGTTATGCCCTTTGGGCTCTGCAACGCACCAGCTACCTTCCAACGCCTCATGGAGTCAGTGATGAGAGGACTGACTTACGACGCCTGTCTGCTATACCTGGACGACATCATCATTGTCGGTAAGACTTCTGAAGATCATCTCGAGAATCTGAGTAAGGTGCTACAGAGACTGCAGGCGACCAACTTGAAGCTGAACGCGAAGAAGTGCCAGCTCTTCCGCAAGGAAGTTAACTACTTGGGCCACATAGTCTCAGCAACCGGAGTGGCCACAGACCCGGAGAAGACACAGGCTGTGAGATATTGGCCTCGCCCACAGAATAAGAAAGAGTTGCGCAGTTTCCTGGGGCTGTGCAATTATTACCGCCACTTCATAAAGAGGTTCTCTAACCTCGCCAAACCCCTCATCCGCCTGACAGAGGAACACTGGCCTTATGTGTGGACGGAGGACGCCGAAGACGCTTTCCAGCACCTAAAGGAGACCCTGTGCAGTGCTCCAATTTTGGGATTTCCACAACCAGGTGGCGCCTTCATTGTGGACACTGACGCCAGCGACCATTGCATTGGAGGCATCCTATCACAGGTCCAGGACAGCCCTGTGCGGGTGATAGCCTACTACAGCAAGACGCTATCCAAGGCAAAGAAGAACCACTGCGTCACCCGACGAGAATTATTGGCGGTAGTAAAGACCTTGGAGCACTTCCACAAGTACCTGTACGGTCAGCCATTCCACCTGAGGACTGACTATTCCGCCCTAACCTGGCTATTGAGCTTTAAGAACCTGGAAGGCCAGACAGCACGTTGGGTCCAGAGGCTGCAGGAGTACGACTTCACGTCGGAACATCGTAGAGGGAAGAGCCACGGTAACGCAGACGCCATGTCCCGAAGACCCTGTCCAGAAGAGTGCGGTCATTGCACAAGAGTGGAAGAGAAGGAGCGTGCTGCAGCAGTCCGAGTAGTTGTGGCAGTGCCTGCGGATGGCTGGGATAGCGCAGGCCTGAGGAGGGAGCAGCTGGCGGACGCAGACTTGGGGCCACTCTTGAGGGAAGTGGAGGCAGGGACGAGACCAACCTGGGAGGACATCGCACCGAGGAGCGCCACCTACAAGTCGTACTGGGCCCAGTGGGACTCGTTGAAGACCAGAGAGGGCGTGCTGTTCCGGGTATGGGAGTCACCCGATGGGAAGCCGCAGAGAGAACAGTTGGTACTTCCCCGGAGTAAGGTCCCGGAAGTCTTGGAGGAAGTGCACACCGGTACTTCAGGAGGACACCTGGGATCGAACCGAACGATTGACAAACTACGGCAGCGCTACTACTGGCTGAGACTCCGAGCAGATGCTGAGAGATGGTGTCGTCAGTGTCACGTGTGCGCGGCGAGTCGTGGCCCCCAGACTAGGACCCGGGGTCGCATGCAGCAGTACAACGTCGGAGCGCCATTCGAACGGATCGCCGTTGACATTGCTGGACCGTTCCCAGTTTCCGACCGAGGCAACAGGTACCTAATGTTGGTCGTGGACTACTTCACCAAGTGGTCGGAGGTGTATGCCATCCCAAACCAAGAGGCAAAGACAATCACAGACTGCCTCGTGGAGCAAGTGTTCTGTCGATTTGGGGTGCCGTTAGAGCTACACAGTGACCAGGGTACCAACTTTGAGTCCAACCTAATGAAGGAGGCACTACAAAGGCTTGGGGTGAACAAGACCCGCACAACGCCTCTACATCCCCGGTCGGATGGCATGGGTGAAAGATACATCAAGACCTTAGAGGAACACCTGAGGAAGGTCGTGGCAAGCCATCAGTGAGACTGGGACGTCAGGGTGCCACTGTTCTTGCTGGCCTACCGCTCGTCTACACACGACACAACTGGGATGACGCCAGCCAGCTTAATGTTCAGCCGAGAGTTACGCCTCCCTTGTGACCTGGCTTTTGGAAGCCCTCCGGAAGTGAAACAGCCAGCGACCGAGTATGTGGAGATCTTGGTGGACCATCTCCACGACATGCACGAGATGGCTCGCCAGAACATCCAGAAGGCGAGCGACCGCATGAAGACCAGGTATGACAGGCAAGCCAACAGCCAAGTGTTCCAGCAAGGTGACCTGGTCTGGTTGTACCATCCTACCCGGACCAAGGGACCCTGCCCGAAGCTCCAGTAGCCATGGCAAGAACCGTACCGGGTGGTGAAGAGGATTAACAACGTGGTCTACCACATCCAGAAGGTTCCCCGAGGGAAGATGTTGGTGGTACACCTGGATCGTCTAGCCCGCTACGGTGGTGCTGTTCGGGACGACCAGCTTTGAGGAGGGAGCAGTGTCACCCAATTAGCGGAAAGCCCGACCAACGACAGCTGAGAAGGGACCAGAGGCAGCCGAGCCACATCCTCCCATTAATCTCAGTCACTAACTGAGGGGTTGAAGGGAAGTGTCACTTGTCGCTGGCCGCCTCTTTCCCCTTCCCCTGTCCTCTGGAACTTTCGCGGTAATTCACTGAAACCAGAGACTTCTAGAAAACAGTGATATTCCTATAAAAAGGGCTGCAGTGAGTGAATTGAGTCAGTCAGTCAGTTCTTGGCGAGCAGCATAAGAGTGCAGTGCTAGTGTACTACGAGAAGACTGTGTACGTGCATCGGAGGATTGTACGTAATTGAGAGAGTAAAGTGGAATTGTAACGGACAAACTGGTGAATCGTAATTGTGTGCATTACGTAATTCTGTGTAATTGGCAAGTGCTTAACTGTAAGTCGGTGGAAATAAAGAACATTTTTGAGTGGTGCAATTGGACTTTCCATTTCACGAACCCACAAAGCCACAATATTTTGAGGATATACATATCATGTGACTACTATCTTTATTTACAGAATGGAAAAAGGTTTAATTTTGAGTCGACCTAGTACTCTAATGTTCCATAAATTGCTAGTGTTTACATGGAACTCATTTCATTAGAACCTTCCTAACATCCTCAGCTAATGTCGACTATTGAATTTTGATTTGGTGAACTCCTTGAAGGCAATAAGGATGTCTCTGTTGGTATCATGATAAACTTGAAGTCTGGGTTCTCTTCAAAGCTGGTGTCAAAATTGAACAGTTTTCCCTCATATTTCTTTATTTCTTAATATTTCTTTCTTTTCCTATGTGTTTAATGCAGTTGCACTATTAACACTTTTCAATAAGTGGATTTCTTGCTCTATATCGCGATTATCATTCCACAAATGGTGCGCTGCCGCTGATTTGTCTATTTTTTGCTTTTTGATGCCTCTAAAAAGCTCTTTAATCCTGATGTTCAAATTCCTTTTAGTTTTTCCAATGTAAAAGTTGTCACAACTTTTGCAGTTTATCAGGCACACACCTGACTTCTTGTCCGTGGGTTTCTTTTTTGTATTATGTGAAATCAAAAGATGTTGTACACTGGATTTGTTCTGTAGGGCCAAAGTAATGTGTTCTTTGAAGATTTTTGGAAAATGTATGTAGCTCTTGGATGGTAGGTAAATTTTCTGCAGGGATAACCGGCGGGCCGAGGTGATACTCACCCGACTGAGAATTGGGCACACACGTGCGACTCATGGCCATCTGTTAAGATGGGAACCGGCCCCTTTGTGTGCTCCGTGTGCAGTACGCCTCACTGTGCGGCATGTATTGCTGGATTGCCCGCAGTACACCCGCGTTCGCCAGTCTTTGGGCTTAAGGACTAACTTGCTTGGTGTTTTAGGGGACGACCCAGTGGGCGTGGTCAAGGCACTGCGGTTTGTTGCAAAAATCGGTTTTAATAAACAAGTCTGACTTGGATTTTATATTTATTAATTTTAGAGCTTTTACATTATTAGTACTGGGATGAGTTTTTTATGTACTTTTAATAGTTGAGTGTTTTTATTTTATTTTACCTTTTTAGCTTAATTAGTGTAGCTTTTAGGTTTTAGTGTTGACTTCGTGCCCAAATGACCTTGTTGTCGACGGCCCCTAAAACACCACACACTCACTCACTCACTCACTCACTCACTCACTCACTCACTGTACGAAGTTTTATTACTGATCAGGGAAAGAGTAGTTATTTGTCTGCATCTCTGTTCCCTTTTCAATTTATCAATTTTCTTTTTGACAGGTTCAGCACTGAATCCATATGTTCTGCAATGCGAATTATGGTTGCTCTCTTTGATATATTGCATCTTGTTTAATCCTTGAGTAGTCGCATGGGCTACATATATAGCCCAGCCATTTTGTTTTTGAAAGTGTGCATCTGGTGCTGCTTTTAAGGTGGTGGGAATTTTGGTAGCTTCTTGACCCAATGTGTTCTCAGTGGTCAGTTGGTTATATTATATTTTAGCAAGACAGTATTTTTGTTATTGGCGATTAAACTCAGTTGTGCACGACTGGACTACATATGTAGCCCGCGTGACCACTAATGTAACAATTATTGAAATGGCTACTAAGAGAAAGGCTTGTCATTTGGGAGTTTCTGAGGACAATTTGCTAATTACACAGTGGCTTAATGAAGCTCTAAATGAAAGTAGTGAAAGTGGAATTGAACTTGATGAAGGAGAAGAGGATCATGTTTCGCCAGATGTGCATTACTCAGACACAGAGCAAGCCAATGAATCAAGTGATGAAGCAACGGATTGTGAACCCACATCAGTGCGATCTATGCCATGTGTATATTTTCTGCGAATCAGAAATATAAGAAAATCAAACAACGTTTGTTTCTTCTGGAAGCTCCTAAAACCTCAAATAGCAAGAAGAGCAGAACTGAACACTATACCAGTCTCACCAAGAAAGCGTGCTAAGATTCTTATCGGAATTGAAGACACTCGCAGAACACAAGTCACACAGCTTGACAACAAGGTAGAGAGGTGCTACTTATGTGGAAGAAGCAAGGATAAATCTACCACGAAGAGTTGCAGCATGTGTCAAATAAATATTTGCAATAGTCATTCCATGCCGGTGTGTAAAAGGTGCCTAAAGAAGAATTGTAAACCAAATAGTAATTTTGTGCTTGTGTCATATTTTGAGACTATTACCGGCATTCATACAGTGATTGTTGGATAAATGTAAACATTTAATATATTCTTTATCAGATATTGTTGTTTTGACTGTTATTAACTTGATTTGCATGATTCAGGAATGTAATTTACCATGTATTTTATACGACACATAATATAATTTAATTTAATTTAATATCAAATTATCTTGAAACAGTTCATAAAACTCATTTTCAATATAAGTAAACACTACAAATAAATAGAGGAATATCCCAGAAAGTTATTAAAACAATTATAAACAATGCATAAAGAAAAATTTATACAGACTACATATGTAGCCCACGTGACCACTCAAGACACAAAGCATCACTCGACTACTCGAGGGTTAACCAGCCTGTAGGTATGTTAAACTTTAAACTGTTGATAACAGCATGCTTATGTTGTCTTGGGTTATATCCATCTGGTCTTTTTTAAATTTACTGTGTGAGTTTCTTTCTTATTTATGCCAAATTCTAGTTTTGTGTTTTCCGATTAGTTTCAAGTCTAAGAAAGGGATTTCATTGTTTATCTTTTTTTCTATGGAAAATTTTACTGCAGGATTCTGTAAATTAAGTAGTCTTAACACATCATCAATTCAATTATGACACCACCTTTGAAGAGAATCCAAACTTCAAGTTCATCAAGCTACCAACAGAGACGCTCCTATCACCTCCAAGGAGTTCACCAAATCAATATTCAGTAGTCAACACAGCTGAGGATGTTAGGAAGGTCCTAACAAAATACATTCTAATCAAATGCTAGCAATCTATGGAGCACTCAGTACAGTTAGACTCAAAATTATATTAATTTTGTGCTTCTCTGTGTCATAGACCTTACTCATAGGAATGGAAAAAGATGTTTGAAAGAATGATGTGTATTTTCCATGGTTTTTCACTCTAAGCTATAAAGCTATAAATATCTTCTGTGCAAATAGATCTCTTTATTTCAAGATTTCTGCTAACTAGTTCCCAGTAGCTAAATGTTACATCAGTGTAATATTCTGTAAGAAGGGAACGTATTTGACCATTAACATTGTTATAAAAAATAAATGGAGAGAGCAACAGAAGGAGACGCACGCACACGCACGCACGCACACGCACGCATGCACGCACGCACGCACACACACACACACACACACACACCCACCCACCCACCCACCCACCCACCCACTCACTCACTCACTCACTCACTATCCCATCCTTTGCTCGCTGCTCTGATATACTGTAAATGAACTACTTCCAGAGTTATAAATGCATTAATTTGTTGTGAAAACTTATCTGAAGACTAATCAGAAACTACCATTTGGGAAGAAATCAGAACATTTTATACTGTACTAGAATTATGCAATTAATTAACATGGAAATTTTTTGGAGTATTTACCTTGTGATGATTTAATATGCAAAGGAAGTTTATTATACATGATCATAGCTATGATACATGGGTCTTTGCTGCTTGAAGGTTTTGCTTTATATTCTCTATGGTAGTTGATTATTTCTTTGGTGATAATGATCTCTATTTAGCAATGTAAATTTGCTTTTTAATTGGATAGTAAAATAACCTCATAAAGATACAATGATATAACCACAGATTAATACCAGATTCTCAACTCCATGGTGGGAATTGAAGACTCATAGGGCGCTCCTCGTGAACCTTTTGATGCCAGTTAAGCAAACTAAGAGTCGGTAATGCAGTGAGCTTCTATCTTGACCGAGCTATGGTACATATGCCTCCCTCCACACTTCCCTGCCATGTTCAGCCACTGTTTGAATCCAACATCTTTCAAAGCCTAATCTCACGCACTTATGAACAATTTACGACACAAATCATTTATCACATATTAGCGTAATACGCACTAAATATGCTGTGTAAATGTGCGTAAATTATTCATCAGTGTGCGAGATGTGACTTCGAAAGAAGTTCACCAATTAAATTCAGAAAAAAGGTCTCAGAAGCCACTTCCAAACTTGTTCTTTTTCTTGTTACCACTAAGCATTTTACCTTTTATATTCATGTAATAAATGAATAAGTATGTCTTTAAAAAAAAATTGCGACTTCGACAGAGTGAGATTACTCAAGATGCTGTTCAGGTTATACATCTGTACTTCCTCTCCCTGAAGTGTGAATTCCAAAACTTGTTACTGTGATAAGTAAAAGAAAGATAACCTGACACTAAATCAATGCATTCTGCAGGTACATGAAAACAGGAAAGGATATCCACAAGGTTATGAGTAATGCAATTTCTTTGTACACAGAATAATGTTAAAAAATTCCCTGGAAGGAACGTGTAAAAAAAAAAAAAAAAAAAAAAACACATTACTAAAGAAATGTCTACATAAATTGTAAGTGAAGATACAAACAACTATGTACAAAAAAATATCACTATCTCTTTAAATAGAAAACAAAGAAGCTCTGTTAATAGCTTATATTTACTAAGAATTTGAAAATCTCTATAGTACATACATTGTTGCAAAAGAATATTCAAAGGAAAACCCGAAATTTGTGATTGATTCATGACATTAACAGTATAGTAAAACCTCACAAATTGGTACATGAGACAGTGTCAGCAACAGAAGACATACATTGAATAAAAGACACTATTTTATTTACTTATAATCACTTTGGTTGAATTATCATTCACACAAATGATTATGATTTGAATGAAACATACAGTTCAGTGAATCTAAGAAGAATATTGAGTACATAAAAACTGTATCATTCATTTAAAATTGTCCTAAGCTTAACTTCGTCTTTGCAACACAGAAATATTACAGCCTTGAATTTGTAAATGCTTTAATAAGTACAATAATAAATTCAGAAAAAAGACAATATGCAGTTTTAAAAATAAATTTGAATGCAAAGTGTATCTTCCAACAGGACAACATTTCAGGTAATTATCTGTTAACCCTTTCACCGATATGGATGTCATATGACGTCCAAGTTAAAATGCCCCAAACCGATATGGACGTGTATAGACGTCCTGCGCATACATGCATTTAATGCTCATTTAACGCCAATTATTTTAATCTTGCTGTTTTACAATAAATTTAAATTAGTTCTATAAGGAATGTAAACGTATCCTTAAAGGTTTCTTTTTGAATTGTACACCTCCAAACCTGGATAAACACCCAAGGGCACATCTGCAGATTCACACCAAATAATATTGGTTTCCTTGCAAACTTCTTTTTCGCAACACACTACACATTTTCGAAATGGTTACAAGCTTTTGGGTGTGGGTGGTATACTTTTAGGAAAGTGTTTTCTCTCAAGTATGAGGGATGATGTGGTGAATTTTGCTACCCCCTAGTATAAAGAGGCCTCTGAGTATTATAATACTCAATTAGGTTACGAGCTCTTTATACGCGCAAGTAAGGGTAGATGAATATCTTTTACAGCTCTGAAAATTACTAAACAACTGTGCATAGTTACATCCAGTGGTATAAAAATACTTTTTTTTTACCATTTAACTGTTTTCCGTAAAGAGGGATAGCTGGTAATAACTGATCCGTATCACCCATATTTGACCCGCCATTTCCCCAAACAATGGAGTAGCTAACATGCCAGCTGTAGACCAGTACACGTCACTACTACGTATGTCCTAAAGATCTCCTTCATAATCGTACAACAAATCTTCCAGATTTTCTACAGTAATATCAGAAGCCTGTACACATCATACCCAAGCTAATTTATTTGCTACATTACCGGGATAAGCCATGGCTAACATTGAAATTTAACAATTTCAAATGTGCCATACATTTAGCTCTTGATAGCTACAATAAATCACTCTGAACACAGAGAGAGTATAAATAACTGAAATACAGAGCGAAAACTGCTGCATAAGGCTACTAGAAACCTTGGTTGAGAAACACTGTAATAACAGATGCAGACAGAGTTTTCATTCCAGTGTGTGAGTGTGTGACGCAACATATTCTCGTCATATTATCGCTTGGCATAGCATAAATAAACTAAACTTGAACCTGAGAAGTCGCTTGCATAGCTATACATACATACTATGGCTCGTATACACACAAAACAAAATGATTCACATATTAGGCGCGTTCGGCACAAAGAATGGCTTTTGCTACAGTGAAACAAAGTAGTGAAATTTCAACAATTTATTAATGTAGTCTCTACTTTATTGTTACTGTAGATTTATACTGCCTTTAATGAGTTTTAAACCAGTTTTTGTTTCGTTTAAATAACTTAATAAATACAGAAGATACGGAATTGTATTTATGATGCATTTTTACAGCATTTAACAATTTAAATGTCCTGTTCTGTTTATTGGGTATCCGTTTCCGGCCCCTGAAGGGTTTAAATGGCCATCGGCGAAGCGGTTAAGTATGATTTGCTTGATGTGTAGGTACAGCAACTGTTTTGGTAAATGGCTTATTTTAACTTGGTAAGACTAAGCTATATAGGTACTAAGATGGCAATTGGTGCTCTCTGCATAGTGTAAACCTCTCAGGCTATGACATACAACTGAATGTGTGTCATACAAGTAAATCAATGAAAGGTTACACTCAGAAGCATTACTGCTGTTTGTGGTCTTAATTATGCAGTTAAAGTGCTGGAACTGTCTGTTTCAGTTGTTAATAGGTCTAATTAAAATGCTTACACATCTAAGAATTATTTCTTTTGACAGTCCATAATTCCTTATCTGTTCAGTGGAATGAAACAATGAGTGCATTATCTAGGGTGGGTATATCTGCTTTTCAAAATTACGTGGCTTTGCATCACTGCATGTAACGGATGTTGGCTGTTAAGCTCAAATACCCAGAGTTTGCCCAAGTAGATCTGCAATGTATTTGGGATGTTATCAATAGTGTAGATGCTGAAAGATATATCAGTAAATATAATTTGATTGTGAGTGACAGGAGGACTCAAACGACAGAATAGAATGTTGAAATATGTTCAGTGCATTCATTCAACAGCGTTACTGTATTATAAACTAGGCTAATTTAGTGCATTTTCTTTTTATTGTGTTAGTTCTTCATCAGTATGCATTTATCTATTTTGTGTTATGCAATACGCTTTAGTCTGTATCAGATTGTTCTATATTTCTGCGTATTGCTTTAACCTATATTAATGTGAAATAAATTGACACTTTATGCACTTTTAACTCACCACCATTGATAACCCTCCATAAATGTGTTTCAAATTTCATATAAATAATATTAATATTCATCATTTAAAAAATTAACTCCAACTTTCTTCAAAATGCTATAAAATGCTAAATTGCAAATGTATAAATGCTACAAAATGCTAAATGTAAAAATCAAAATGCTAAATGTAAAAATCAAAATGCTAAATTTCTGATTTCAAAATACCAGTACCACTACCTATTGTTTATTATGAAGCTTTACTAATTTGAGATCATGTCATTCTCTATGTCCTAGCTGCAGTTGACATTGTACATGTTTTAAGAATAAGTGGAATACTGGAAATAAATGTAAAAATGGCTTATAATGATGACGTTGGCAAAATGACATTTTAATAATTTCTTGCAATGCACAATAACACTTGTTAAAGCTTTTACAAGATCAATTCTAATCCCACCAGAGCTCTTCTAAAATGGTTATTCAGGTACATTATTTGGTATAATGTGTACAATATTACATAGTGATTACTGCATTAAACAAGAAAGAACAAATTGAATTTATGGAATCTCAGATATTTTTAATTTGCTGTTAAAAGCTATGAGATTCTTTATCACTGATGTAGTTATACACTGATGAGTAAGATTAAGAGAACCTAATTCTTCAAAATATCATTGCAATTTAAAGAAAAACTTTATAGAGGTTCTTGTCCAAGCATCTTGCCTGAAGATTTTAATTTAAGCCCACAGATTATATGTAAACACAGATAATGCCAATTATAAACAAATAAATTCTAGAAAACAAACAGAATTGAATTCTGTACAAAGCCACAGACACAGTTTTGGTATCTGTGAAAGTTCAAATACTTGGATTAGAATGACACAGCGAAGCATGTAATACACACGGCAAACACAGTATATCGTTATCAAAAACAGATGCTGCCACCAAAGATCGCACATACATCCTTATAAACAATTCACATATTTTAGATTACTTAATCCAGGAAAAGTACTGTGGCTGAAATGCACAAATGTTTCCTATAAAAGGTAGTCTGAGATGAAAGAATTTTTTTGAAAATCTTCATGTATAAGTTTGTTGTACAAATGTTAGTACAAACAGCACAAGAATTAAAGATATGTAAAAACATGCAAAGAGAGATATCTATAAAGCTAATAAGCAATTGTTTAAGTATTTCTGTCTTTGATGACAGCTAATTATTTGGACTAAATTAACCCCACCCCAGAAACAAAGCTTAAATATTGAAGAAATCACATAATAACATTCATGGTGTTTAATTTTGGCTTAATATCGTTTTATATAAACTCATGGAAATCAAATGACAATTACAAAACAGCTATAATTTAGATAAGCTAGTTTTGCAGTAATTTAAACTGGAAACTACTTACCTTACATGGACTGTTATATATGACTCAAATATTTTAAATTTAAAACTTCTAACACAAAACGAATGAATATATCCAATCAATTCCCTAAAATAACTTCACTTTTCCTGAAAATTTAGAACATACTGCTCCCAACACTCCTCAAAGTTTTTGCAAATTTTCCACTGATATTGAAAGGAAACTCAAACATTAAGAAATAGCTGATAAGTCACAATAAATTGCTGTATAGCTGAGAAAGGAAGCTTTGTTCTACATTAATAATGTTCCTGAAGATCACTGCACATCACCAAAACAATAAACATACAATATTTCCAATCATTCGGCACTTTTGATTTCTGCCATCGTATTCCTGGTAGCCTGAGATGATAAGGTAGTTAAAAAAAGCAGAAAAACATTGTTTTTGCATTAATAATTAAAACAAGGTTAACGAAACTAATTTTTTTTTCATGTAAAGCATCATTGATACATTATAAAGTGCTACATAATCTAAAGAATTTAATTATAAATGAATATGTATGAAGGTACAATTTAGGTTAAGTTATATTAATTTTCGGTATTTAGCTACATGCTAACATCTTACTTACCGATAGGTCTTTGTGAAAGTCCATTCCTTCCTTCTTGCTGCTCATATGCCATTGCAGGCCTTACAAGTCTTGCAAATTTTACAAATTGATGACCATTTTTCAGGCTTAGTTTGGCTTGGCTTAGGTACCGTTGGTACCGACAGATTTTAAAGTTTTGTAAAGAGAGACATCTGTTGACATCGATAGATTTTAAAGTTGATGTGCAGCACTCAATCTGTCATTTCAAGAAGCTTAATGTAGATTCAGACTCTCTATCCCACTTAACACCTCCTGGATATAACTGTTAAAATTTGCTAATTTTTTAATACTTCTTTCACTGACTCTCAGCTTGGAAGGTTGAAGATGCACCTCAAACTTTCAGTCATTAAAAAATATGTTCTTATGAATTATTTCTGCATAAATAGTTCTAATATCAATAACAGTTTAATGCAATGTTACAGAAGAAGACTCTTCCTGAAGAAGGGAGTTAAGGAACTGAGAATGATGTGGTATCTGCGTCCATTTGCATTATCCACATGGTGTGTCATAATAGTAACGTTAGGTGTCTATATAGTGCTTAACACAGCTCTGGATCCATCAAAAGCATTGCTGTCCCAAACATTCTCTATATTTTCCATATTACTGCTCCAAGGTAAGAATTGTCAAGTATACCTATGTACTTCAATATCGAATGGTGATTAGGTACTCTTGGCCGCACCATGGTTGAGTGGTTAGACCTCTTGGCTCTCACCTAGGCGGCCCTGGTTTGATCCCAGGTGACCACAAAGTGAGATTTGTGGTGGACAGCATGGTGCTGGGACAGGTTTTCTCTGGGTCCTCTGGTTTCCCCCGTCAGCATTCCACCAATTGCTTCATCATCATTCCTATCATTCATCTCGCCCTCATATATATCATCCACTTCCTTCACCTTCACAGCAGGCATTGGACTAATCACCTATCCTGGTTCTCTATCGGATCCAAAACTTCGGTTTCTCATGCCCGACCTTAAATGGGATAGAGGAACAAGAATCCCCTAACACCACAATAGTGGTACAATTAGGGAAGTTAAAGAAGAAGAAGGTTAGGTACTCTTAAAATCAGCCTTATGCTGTTATTTTATAAATAGATCCCAATCATCTCGAAATGTGTCTTTGTGACCATATAATTGGAGAGGGACTTTACTAATCTTTATGCAACATGAAAAAGTAATTGAACTACAAGCTCTGGGAATTCCATGGGATAATAACAGTTTAATCCTATTGTCATCATCTCTTGTGAGTTATATATCTACAAGAAAACCAGATCTTAATAAAACATTGCTAAAGCAATCTATAACCATGACAGTCTTCAGCTTCTACAGTCCGTGTGTTTGATGTGAATTTAATATCCATACCAAAGTTACACACACTGATCAAATGCAAATGTGAAGGGATGAAGGGATAGCTGATATGTCCAATTCTTACGGTTTCTTCATTCAACATGAAAAGGACTTCTGAAGACATTCCATGAAAATTCAAGATATAAATTTCATTTGTTGCGAAATTGTCTTCAGTATATGGCATTTTAATCAAAATCATTAGAGCCATTTTTGAGAAAATCAACATTTTTGAAAAATGTTCCATGAATGGTTACTCTGGGCTAGAGGAATTTTCTTTAAGATCTTCGTGTTACATCCTTGCAAACTGTTAAACTTAAATAACAACATTGATTATGCATTTTTGGAGGAATTAAATAACAGTGACATCTGAATTAAATAACAGTGACATCCAAATTAATTGAAAAAACTATTTGTAGAGGAAGTAGACTTGAATGATTTGGCATGTAACTTTAATTTGCAAAAGAAAACTCTAAACGTCTAGGTTTGAGGTGACAACAATGGAAATTACTTGCACCTGGTACAAAAATTAGAGTTTCAAAATAGACATAAGAAATTTGGAAAATATTTGTCAGTGAAAGAGAATATATGTTTCTGTGTACAAATCAATGTTTTAATGAGTGAGCTAGGAATTGAGATAATGCAGATGTCTGTTGATTGTTTATAGATTCATCAAAGTTCAGCTTAATGCTGTGTTACTTAATAATGGTAACAAACTTCCATCTCAAGATTTAACTGTATTGGAACACCACAGTGAAGCAAAAAATTATTAAATTTTAGATGAGTCGTATTTTTTACACATCTGTGAAAGTGAAGCAGATGTGTAAAAAATACGACTCATCTAAAATTTAATAAACTTCCATCTGTTCCAGTTTTCCATTCTATAGGTCTTAAAAAAAGTTATGAAGTATAGCCAAAATGGTATGTGCTTTAAAATATGAAGCTCTTGTTGGAAGATATGTGGTGACCTTAAAGTAAATGGTTTGCTGCATGGATTACAAGGGGAATTCACAAAATATTATTGTTTATTTTGTTTGTGGGCAGCTGTGATATGCAAAAACATTATGTGGTACAACAGTGGGGCAAGTGGCGGAAATATGTCTCAGGGGAGAGTAATATAAAACAAATAACATTGGTTCAGCCTTACATATAAAATATCCCTTATATATAAAACTTAGGCTGATGAAGAATTATGTTAAGGTACTCAACAACGGTAGTGGATTTGCTATTTGCAAGACCAGTGTTCACAATTAACTTAAGCAAAACTGAAAGAAGGAATTTTGTGTCCATTATGGGCCTGAATGCCAACCAATATTCCTATGAGTAAGGACTATCTTACAATGAAATACAAAATTAATATTAAAAAATTAATTTTGTGCTTCTTTGTATCATAGTACTTGCTCACAGGAAGGAATTTTTGTTGGACCACAAATCCGAAAACTTCTGAAGACAAAGTGTATGGGGGAAAAAAACAGAGAGAGAGAGAGTTACAAATGGTGAAATTAGCAGCTGAGCAATTATTTACAGTGGTTGTGCGCAGGTTTCTTGAGCTCAAAAAGGAAGAAAACTATTTTAGTCTCAAATTTGTTGAAATGCTATGAAGATATAGGTTGTGGAATGTCTTTGAAAAATTTATTTCCTCCATACACATTTAGACTTTTTTCCGGAAAATCTGGGTAATGTTGATGATGAACAAGAGAAATGGTTTCATCAGGGCTTTTCTATCATGGAGAAGAGTAGTCAGTCATAAGGACCCAGTAATGATGGGGGATTATTGTTGGTTTCTTGTGAGGGAAACAGACAGAAGTACAAGAGACAATCACATTCTACCAAACCCTTTTAAGCACAGTTACAGGTATGTCCCTTAAAAATATAGTCAAAATATTATTGCATGAGTGTAAAGCAACATTTGAATTAATCTTAATTCACCATGGTATATAGTACTATAAAATATATCATTATATCACAATAATAAAATGTAGCGTAGTATTGTGACCTTCTGGGTTAATAAAATTAAAAGTCTAGTTGCAGAAATTCAAAATGTTCTTTATTTTCATAGAGAGACAGTTTGTACACCCCTTTGCAGTAGGATGACGTAACATACACCAACAGTCTCTTGTGGCTTCACCATACCTAAACAAACAAAAGAATTCACCTTCAAATTACTACAAGATTATCAGTTCTCGAATCGACCCAGTACAGTTCAAATGTCTACACACAATAAACAACTCACTGGCTCACAACTGCAATTCCTAGCAAGTCCCTCCCGAACTGCCTGACGACAACTCCCACTGCCGCATATATACCTGAGCCGCTGTTTCTCGAAGGCTGCCAAAGTTTCTCGAAAGCTGCCAAAGCTTCACGGCCTTTCGTGGTGCAGCAGGAAAGTTCAGACTATCTCTGTCTCTTTCTCCCTCTGTTGCTCTCTCTCTCGGCAAGTGATTAGCGCTGAGCCCACACGTTGGCCGCTCTATCTGACTCTCTGTTTACTGCCCGCGCACGGCACGGCAGCAACTCAACAATGCCTGGTGACACTTATCCCTACTACAGGCTGGTCTTCCCGAACAGCATCATCGCAGCGGGCCCGAAGATCCAGATATACCATCAATATCTTTCCTCGGGGCACCTTCTGTATGCGGTAGACCGCGTCGTTAATCCTCTTTACCACCCGATACGGACCTTGCCACAGTTGTTGAAGTTTTGGGCAACGTCCTTTGGTCCAGGTAGGGTGGTACAACGAGAGCAGGTCACCTTGCTGGAATCCTTGGCTGTTGGCTTGCTTGTCATACCGGGGCTTCATACGGTCACTCGCCATCTGGATGTTCTGGCGAGCCATCTCATGCATGTCGTGAAGATGGTCCACGAGGTTCTCCACATACTCGGTTGCGGGCTGTTATACTTCCGGTGGGGATCCCAAAAGCCATGTCACAAGGGAGGCTTAGTTCTCAGCCAAACATTAAGCTTGCTGGCGTCATCCCAGTGGAGTCGTGTGTTGCCGAGCGGTAGGTCAGCAAGAACAGTGGCACCTTGACGTCCCAGTCCGGCTGATGGTTGGCTACGACTTTCCTCAGGTGTTCTTCTAGGGTCTTGATGTACCTCTCGACCATACCGTTTGACTGGGGATGTAGAGGTGTTGTGCGGGTCTTGTTAACCCCCAAGTCTTTCCAGTGTCTCCTTCATCAGGTTAGACTCAAAATTGGTGCTCTGGTCACTGTAGTGCTCTAACGGAACCCCAAAACGGCAGAATAGTTGCTCCACGAGGCAGTTTGTGATTGTCTTCGCCTTCTGGTTCGGGATGGCGTACACCTCCGGCCACTTGGTAAAGTAGTCCACGGCCACCATCAGGTACTTGTTGCCTCGGTCGGACACTGGGAATGGTCTAGCTATATCGACAGCAATGCTTTCGAAAGGTGCTCCGACGTTATACTTCCGCATGCACCCCAGCTCCTAGTCTGGGGGCCACGACTCACCGCCCACACGTAGCATTGATGGCACGATCCCTCAGCGTCTTCTCAGAGCCTCAGCCAGTAGTAGCGCTGTCGGAGATTTGTGATCGTTCGGTTTACTCCCAGGTGTCCTCCTGAAGTACCGGCATGCACTTTCTTCAAAACCTCCGGAACCTTACTCCGAGGAAGTACCAACTACTCTCTCTGCATCTTCCCATTGGGTGATTCCCATACCCGGAACATTGGGACCAGTAAGACCTGTATGTAGCGCTTCTTGGTGAGATGTCCTCCCAGGTTGGTCTTGTCCCTGCCTCCACTTCTTTCCAGAGTGGCCCCAAGTCGGCGTTCGCCAGCTGCTCTCTCGTCAGGTCTGCACATTCCAACCATCCGCAGGCACTGCCGTGACCACTCTGACAAATAAATAAATAAATAAATAAATAAATAAATAAATAAATAAATAAATGAATGAATCAATCAATCAGTCGGTCGGTCAGTCAGTGGATGAGTGGATGAGAGGATGAGTGGATGAATGGATGAATGAAATCTGAAAATCTAATCCCAGTACCTAATTTATTATACCGGGACATGGTTTCCAAATTCTAATTTATTAACTACCAAATAAATAAAAAAAATATAATTTAAACAATAATTTTTCAGATGTTAAAAGAAAAACAATAATATAAAAAAAATTAAAACAAATACAGAAGCTACCAATTTAATAATTTACAATTTAACTAATAAAAATGTACTGGAATCCAGTATTCAAATTACTGGCAACCAGCTACAATTACAAAATAAACTACAATACCGGAAACCGATACTTAATTTACTGGTAACCAGTACATTTAAAACTTATCAATTTACCTTTTAAACTAATAAAAACCTTTTTAAAAATTTTCAAAAAATTTAACCAAAAACTTATATAAAAATAGTTCATAAAATTTACATTACAAAAATCACAAAATTTACAAATTTTTTAACTTCTCCAAATTCTTTGGATAAATTAAACAAATTAAAATACATCATATCAATTTATACAAACATAAATTCAATTATTATTCATACTTCTACACAAATCAATAATTTTTTTTTTTTCAAATCTACTTTATATCAAATTAAAAATATAACTTTCAAATCCTAACAATTAAATAATTCATCTATAATAATAAACTTCAAAAATTACAAATATTAAACAATAATCATACATTCAAAAACCTTCATATTAATTCAAAATTAAACAATTACAATAAACAACTTCAACAACCAAGCCAAACACTTCAATTTAATTTATTTATAATTTTAATTTATTTACCTTATTAACAAAAAATATCAAAATTTAACATCATAATAAAACAGATTTCAACTATTAAATCTACTAAATCTTTAACAAAATTTTATCAAAAATAATTCTATTCTATAATTTCTCAAAACATACTGTGACTTTGTGGGTTCGTGAAATGAAAAGTCCAATTACACCACTCAAAAATGTTCTTTATTTCCACCGACTTACAGTTAAACACTTGCCAATTACACGGAATTACGTAATGCACACAACTACGATTCACCAGTTCGTCCGTTACAATTCCACTGTACGGTCACAATTACGTAAATTCTTCCGTTGCACTAGCACTGCACTCTTACGCTGATTGCCACGAACTCTGACTAACCGACTCCTCTTGCCTGACGTGCTGCTTATATAGGGCCAGCGGGTCGATCTGGAAGGTTCTAGATTAGATGAAATATCCCGTAAGTTCGAGAACACAGGTGGAACAGACAGAGACGGCGCAGTGATGTTTTTTTTTCCCCAGCCACCCCAGCTTTAACGAGGGGGCGTGTCCGAACGCCCCCGTCCCCTGCTGCTGCTTTCAGCCGGTTCTATAGGGTGTTCCAACGATCGGGTGACACTGCTCCCTCCTCAAAGCTGGTCGTCCCGAACAGCACCATCGTAGCGTGCCAGGCGATCCAGGTGTACCACCAACATCTTCCCTCGGGGAACCTTCTGGATGCGGTAGACCACGTCGTTAATCCTCTTCACCACCCGGTACGGTCCTTGCCATGGCTGCTGGAGCTTCGGGCAGCGTCCCTTGGTCCGGGTAGGACGGTACAACCAGACCAGGTCACCTTGCTGGAACCCTTGGCTGTTGGCTTGCCTGTCATACCTGGTCTTCATGCGGTCGCTCGCCTTCTGGATGTTCTGGCGAGCCATCTCGTGCATGTCGTGGAGATGGTCCACCAAGTTCTCCACATACTCGGTCGCTGGCTGTTTCGCTTCCGGAGGGCTTCCAAAAGCCAGGTCACAAGGGAGGCGTAACTCTCGGCCGAACATTAAGCTGGCTGGCGTCATCCCAGTTGTGTCGTGTGTAGACGAGCGGTAGGCCAGCAAGAACAGTGGCACCTTGACGTCCCAGTCTCGCTGATGGCTGGCCACGACCTTCCTCAGGTGTTCCTCTAAGGTTTTGATGTATCTTTCGACCATGCCATCTGACTGGGGATGTAGAGGCGTCGTGCGGGTCTTGTTCACCCCAAGCCTTTGTAGTGCCTCCTTCATTAGGTAGGACTCAAAGTTGGTACCCTGGTCACTGTGTAGCTCTAACGGCACCCCAAATCGACAGAACACTTGCTCCACGAGGCAGTCAGTGATTGTCTTTGCCTCTTGGTTTGGGATGGCATACACCTCCGGCCACTTGGTGAAGTAGTCCACGACCACCATTAGGTACTTGTTGCCTCGGTCGGAAACTGGGAACGGTCCAGCAATGTCAACGGCGATCCGTTCGAATGGCGCTCCGACGTTGTACTGCTGCATGCGACCCCTGCTCCTAGTCTGGGGGCCACGGTTCGCCACGCACACGTGACACTGACGGCACGATCTCTCAGCATCTGCTCGGAGTCTCAGCCAGTAGTAGCGCTGCCGTAGTTTGTCAATCGTTCGGTTCGCTCCCAGGTGTCCTCCTGAAGTACCGGTGTGCACTTCCTCCAAGACTTCCGGGACCTTACTCCGGAGAAGTACCAACTGTTCTCTCTGCGGCTTCCCATCGGGTGACTCCCATACCCGGAACAGCACGCCCTCTCTGGTCTTCAACGAGTCCCACTGGGCCCAGTACGACTTGTAGGTGGCGCTCCTCGGTGCGATGTCCTCCCAGGCTGGTCTCGTCCCTGCCTCCACTTCCCTCAAGAGTGGCCCCAAGTCTGCGTCCGCCAGCTGCTCCCTCCTCAGGCTTGCGCTATCCCAGCCATCCGCAGGCACTGCCACAACTACTCGGACTGCTGCAGCACGCTCCTTCTCTTCCACTCTTGTGCAATGACCGCACTCTTCTGGACAGGGTCTTCGGGACATGGCGTCTGCGTTACCGTGGCTCTTCCCTCTACGATGTTCCGACGTGAAGTCGTACTCCTGCAGCCTCTGGACCCAACGTGCTGTCTGGCCTTCCAGGTTCTTAAAGCTCAATAGCCAGGTTAGGGCGGAATGGTCAGTCCTCAGGTGGAATGGCTGACCGTACAGGTACTTGTGGAAGTGCTCCAATGTCTTTACTACCGCCAGTAACTCCCGTCGGGTGACACAGTAGTTCTTCTCTGCCTTGGATAGCGTCTTGCTGTAGTAGGCTATCACCCGCTCATGGTCGTCATGAATCTGCGATAGGACACCTCCAATGCAATGGTCGCTGGCGTCGGTGTCCACAATGAAGGCGCCACCCGGTTGTGGGAAACCCAAAATTGGAGCACTGCACAGGGTCTCCTTTAGGTGCTAGAAAGCGTTTTCGACGTCCTCCGTCCACACATAAGGCCGGTGTTCCTCTGTCAGGCGGGTAGGGGTTTAGCGATGCTGGAGAACACCTTTATGAAGCGGCGGTAATAACTGCACAGCCCCAGGAAACTGCACAGCTCTTTCTTATCCCTTGGGCGAGGCCAATCTCTCACGGCCTTTGTCTTCTCCGGGTCTGTGGCCACTCCGGTTGCTGAGACTATGTGGCCCAAGTAGTTAACTTCTTTGCAGAAGAGCTGGCACTTCTTCGCGTTCAGCTTCAAGTTGGTCGCCTGCAGTCTCTGTAGCACCTTACTCAGATTCTCGAGGTGATCTTCAAAAGTCTTCCCGACGATGATGATGTCGTCCAGGTATAGCAGGCAGGCATCGTAAGTCAGCCCTGTCATCACTGACTCCATGAGGCGCTGGAAGGTAGCTGGTGCGTTGCAGAGGCCAAAGGGCATAACCGTGAACTGCCAGAGCCCTTGGCCCGTCGAGAATGCGGTCTTCTCCTTGTCTCTCGGGTCTAGAGCTACCTGCCAGTAGCCCGACTTCAGGTCCAGGGTCGAGAACCACTGTGCACCAGCTAGCGTGTCCAGGGTGTCGTCAATCCGGGGTAAGGAGAAACAGTCCTTCCGGGTGACAGCGTTCAACTTTCTGTAGTCTACGCAGAAGCGCAGCTCGCCGTTCTTCTTTGTCACCAAGACTACAGGGTAATACCAAGGGCTGTCAGACTCTTCAATCACTCCCCTGGATCTCATGTCCTCCAGCATGTCTCGTACCGCCCCTTGCTTCGCCAGCGGAACGCGTCTATGTGGTTGCCGAATAGGCCGGGCGTCCCCGGTGTCGATGCGGTGAAGCACTTTGTCCGTGCGGCCGTAGTCACTATCACCTTGGCTGAAGACGCGCTGATACCGTCTTAGCAGTTGTCGAACCTTCTCCAGCTGTTCTGTGGTCAGGTTGTCGGCCGCCCTCTCCACCAAGTCTTCTAGCCGGGGCCCCAGGTGTTGCTTCGGCGCCGGCTCCTGTGTCTCGACGATAGCTGTTACCCTCACCACGGGCTCGCACATTCCCAACTCCGTCCCGGCCTGGACGTCGTGATCGGCGTCCGTTGGATTTAGCAGTCTCACGGGCACCTCCTCTCGGCACGGCAGCAATGCCTTGGCTACACACAGTCCGTGTACAGGTGTCTTCTGGTCCAGCATCATGTTTCTGGTCCTCTGGCCCTCCAGTCGCGCCGTCACCACCACCTCGCTCCTCGCGGGGACAATCACGTCTTCGTCCAAGACGACCCTGCAAATTCCAAGGCGCTCTTCGGGTTGACGGAGTATAACCTCTTCCCCCTTAAGCCGCAAGACCTTCTTGCCGACGTCGACCGTCGCCTCATGGCTCCTGAGGGCATCCAGTCCCAGAATCACCTCCTCAGCCACCTTCGCGACGAACACCCACAGACGCACGGCACTCCGTCCCAAGTTCAGCTCAGGGCCTCCTTCTCCACAGGCAAGGTGTCGGCCGATGCCGTGACAAGCTGGTATGGTCGGCTCGGCTTCCTTGTCGGCAAACCTTTCGCCACGTCAGGTCTGATGATGGTCACGGCCGCCCTGGTGTCCACCAGCACGCGGCACGGCTTTCCTCTTACCCAACCGTCCGCGATGAGGCTGTCATCCATACGCCGGCTGACGGCGCGCAGTGTCACTCGAGGGGATGGTGCTGATGGCGCCGACGTGCCCCTCTCCACGACGGCCCTTACTCGTTTTCCGGCTGCTCTTCCTGGTGTAGGCAGTCTCTCTGCAGGTGTCCGGGCTGTCCACATCCCCAACACAGGCCACTAGGTGTTCGCCGGCGTCCCTCAGCTGGTCTTCTGTCTCCGGCGTAGCGGACACTCCTCGTTCTCGACGTCGGGATAGATGTTACTTTGGCCGCCTCCATCCTTAATGCCGCTGTCAGCGCCTCGTGTATGGTTTTATATTCGCCGAGCATCAGGCGCTGACGAATCTCCGTGTCCCGTACCCCGTCGACAAAGTTGTAGGCGGCTTCCCGGGATACGAACTCCAGTGGCAGGTCAACCAAGGCCTTGTTAGCCAGCTGCTCGATCGCTATGGCGAACTCCTGCAGCGTCTCCCCCGACTGTTGCGACCTTGCCTTTAGCTGGCTGCGGTATGCTGCGGGTAAGCGGTGGTTCCCGAAGCGATTCTCCAGGGCCTCCCAGATGTCCTTGGGCGCCGCCGTCGTCTGCACCGCGTTTAGGACTTCCGCGGCTCTTCCCTGGAGGCTGGCTATTAACTGTGTGGCCTCCTCCTCCGGTGACCACCTGTTGTGCCTGGCCACTGTGTCGAACTGGCGGCGGAAGACTTCAAACGTTGACGCGCGCAGATGTGTCGCGTCCCGGCGCGCCGGGCTTCAAATCCTTCAACCTCCTGCCGACGACGTCATCCACCATTGCTTTCAGGGACTTGACGCTGCTGTCAGCCTTCCCTTCCAGGTTGTTTATGCGGTTCGCAAGGTCTTCGACGTCTTCCACCACGGCGTTCAGGGTCTTGGCGTTATTGTCGGCCTTTTCCTCTAAATCATTAAGGCGGTCGTCTACTTGACCCATCCGCTTGCCCAGCTTCGTGACGTCATCCCTCACGCCGGCCAACTGTTCCTCAAATTTGGCGGCGAGGACCTCGTTCGCCTCCTTCATTTCCGTGGCCAGACTGTCGTTCGCTGCCCTCATTTCTGTGGTCAATTCGGTCTTTATTTCTTCCGTCTTCGCTGTTATTTCGGCCTTCATTTCCATCATCTTCTCCAAAAATTTTTCCAATGCCGCGTCCATGGTTGTAATTTTCGGTGATGTTATCTTCCCGCTTCCTGACACCAGTGTGACTTTGTGGGTTCGTGAAATGAAAAGTCCAATTACACCACTCAAAAATGTTCTTTATTTCCACCGACTTACAGTTAAACACTTGCCAATTACACGGAATTACGTAATGCACACAATTACGATTCACTAGTTCGTCCGTTACAATTCCACTGTACGGTCACAATTACGTAAATTCTTCCGTTGCACTAGCACTGCACTCTTACGTTGATTGCCACGAACTCTGACTAACCGACTCCTCTTGCCCGACATGCTGCTTATATAGGGCCAGCGGGTCGATCTGGAAGGTTCTAGATTAGATGAAATATCCCGTAAGTTCGAGAACACAGGTGGAACAGACAGAGATGGCGCAGTGATGTTTTTTTCCCCCAGCCACCCCAGCTTTAACGAGGGGGCGTGTCCGTACGCCCCCGTCCCCTGCTGCTGCTTTCAGCCGGTTCTATAGAGTGTTCCAATGATCGGGTGACAATACTATCTCAAAATTTAACTATTCTGAATTTAAACCAAATTTATATTAAATAACATAACTAAATAATTTAGCAAATCAACTCTTTTAATCCATTCTTCTTAATATCCACTTCTTAAAATAATCCATTCAAATCCTCCTTCACCTTTCACTCAAATTATCCATAATAATAATCCATAACTCAATTCACCAATATACTGCACTACACAACAACCATCCAAAAAAACTTTCCACATTCATGATCACCACATTATCACCTACAACACTTCTCTCATCATCTTACACCGGGGAGGGAAAATCCCTCCCCAAACTAAACCACACATAAACTTCATTAATTCACTTTAAACACCAGGGGGGAGGCGCAAAGCTGGGTTCAGCTATGGCTCTACTTCTCCTGTTGCCCCAATCTCGAGAAACACAATAACCTCTTCTTCTATTTATATTTTGCTAATCATTAATATCAATATCTTCTTAAATAACAATATTTTCTTCATTGCGTGGATTGATACGTCTTTCAGATCTTCTTAACTCAATTGGTGATTGAATTTCTTGAACAGGTATACATTTGGGTAGAATTGATTTCCATGCTAATTCGCTGATGATGTTTGCTAATTTGGCCAAGGTACCATATAGTTCTGGGGTTCTTATTATGTTGAATAAATTATATCCTCTTAATATATTTCTTTCTTCAGTAATTAGAAGATCATACTTAATGCATTCAAATAAAACATGTTCTGGATTATCTACTTGTACATATATTACAGATGGAATTATTTAACTTCTTCACTTTATACCAATATGTACCATAAGGTCCATGGCCAGTCAAAGCCCACCTCGGTAGCGTGGTGGTAGCATGTCTGCCTCACGCTCAAGAGGTCCCGAGTTCAAATCCCGGTCAGGGTGAGTTACCTGGATAAGGTTTTTTCCAGGGTTTTCCCTTATCCTGAAAGACGAATGTCGGGTAACTCTAAGCTCATTTGACCCCGGACTCATTTGAGCATCATTTCATCCATTCTATTCATTGTCCAATATGACTTAACGTTGGAGGACATAAATATATATTAAAAAATAAATGGCCAGTCAAAAAATAAATTAGACTTTTTGTGGGTTTTACATGTTTCAATTTCAAGCATTCGGTTATAAGTGGAAAGAATTCATGAGTTCTTCTACCTTCATTTATACTGTCCCATTCATTCTGCCAATCATTCAAAAGATGTTTCTTGATATCTTGTCTGGTATTACACACCTTTCCAACTATACTATTTACTTTATAAAAGTTATATTTCTTGAACCAGAACATTAACCAGAACATTGCACCTCTCAATCTAATTAGAAGATTGATGGGCCATATTCCTATCGTTACAAGTAGTGTTACTGTAGATGTCGTGCAAACAGCACCCGTATGGCGAAGCAGGATCTTCCTCTGTGTACTTCTTAATTTGTTTCTAATATTCAAATTATACAATCTTTGAGCCCAGGTTGCTGCGGCATATGTAACAATTGATCCAAAAATTGTATAATGATAGGTTATAATGTTATTTAAGGATATTTTAAATTTTATATTTACAATTGTGGCTAATTTATTCATAACTTTTTCAGCCTTCATTCTAACATACTCTACATGATTTATGAAGTTTAATTTTTCATCCAACATAACACCTAGATATTTTATTTCTCTACAACGTTTAATTTTTTCATTATTATACTTAATAATCGGTTCTCGTTTTAATTTTCCTTTAAATGTATGATGACTTTTGTGGAGCAATTTGCAGTTAGGTCTCATTACACCAATTGACTAATTTAGATGTTATAAAATTTGCCTTAGTTTCTAGTTGTAATCTTGAATCGCCTGCTATCAGAAAAATATCATCCGCATATGCTATTATATTAACTACATTTTCTTCATTTTCAAAAATTTCTAACAAGGTTTCCATCACAATGTCCCAGAACGTGGGACCCAGAAAAGATCCTTGTGGACAACCTTTGCTGATACTTTTGTAGATCTTCTGGTTGATGCCTTGAATATAAACTTTCCTGTTGTCACAGTAACTCAAGAGTAATCTGTATAGGGGATATGGATAATTAAGCTTAGCCTTTCAAAGAAGAAAGGCCACCATAGATTGTCAAAGGCTCCTGAAATATCAATTGATAATCCAATTATATACTTATTTGCACAACGAGTCACAAAATCCATGATATCGATGATAGCACCTTCTGTAGATATTCCTTTTCTAAAGCCATACTGCCTGTAATTCATTCCTGTCTTGGTCCTACATTCTATGACCCTCTTATTAATTAGGCCACGCCGTGGCTCAGTGGTTAGACCGCTTGGCTCTCACCAAGGCGGCCTGGGTTCGATCCTAGGCGACCGCAAAGTGAGATTTGTGGTGGACAACACGGCGTTGGGGCGGGTTTTCTTCGGGACCTCCGGTTTCCCCCGCCATCTCATTCCATCGGTGCTCCATCTTCATCTCATGCATCATCAGTGTCACCGCCTGCGGTGCCGTATGTAGTAAAAGCGGGCGTTAAACACTACACACATTTCTTATTAATTAGGTGTTCAAAAATCTTGCCCATTGAGTTTAACAGGCAGATTGGTCTATATGACTTTGGTTTCATCAGATCTTTATCAGAACCTTTCTTGAGGATAGTAACCCTAGCCTCTTTCCAACAATCTGGAAAATAACCTCTCCACAGACAGTTGTTAAAAATACTGGTAAGTTGTGGTATTAATGTATCATGGAGGATCATTAAGACTTCATTAGGTATATTATCTGGACCACAGGACTTCTTCTTCTTTAACTTTTTGAAAATTACTTTGAATTCTGATATATCAAAAGGATATATTAAATTGAAATTATTATAATCAAATTTCATATTAAGTCAGCATAATTTGTTTTGGAAATTATCCGAGGATATGTCGTCATCAGGTAATAGAGTATCCAAAAGTAATTTCGTGGTTTCCTCCCAGTTTGAGGTCATACTACCATCATGTTTTTCTAAAATATTCAAAATTTCAGGTTTCTTAATCTTGTCCATAATAATTTTGTAAGGAATTCCCCAAGTGTTATTATCTAAATGGGTTTCCACAAATGTGATCCAGGACTTTTGTCTAGTGTCTAACAATAGTTGCTTAAATTTAAATTTGGCATTTCTATAGCGGTTTAGGTTTGCTTGTCTGATTCAATCACGGATCTTTGATAAATTTTTCTAAGTTTCCTCATTTTTCTCCTTGAAGTTTCCAAGGCATCATTCCAAATATTGTCTGAAAACTTCTTTATTCTTGAATGAGGTACTGATTGCTTAATAGCATAATCAATATTATAAATTAGATTATTTAATTCAGAAACACCAAAACATCTATTTGAAGAATTGAAAATATCCTTCACTTGGCTCCAATTCTCTTGGGAAAAATTTCTTTTTTCACTTTTATCTTGACAGGCAAATTGTGAATTAGTACTTAATGGTATAGTAAAAATAGATCATTTTATGATCGCTGGAAGTCATATCCTGTCCTACTTTCCATCCATAAATATTTTTTAAACTTTTACTGTTACAGAGTGTCAGATTGATGTTAGATGAAGCCCCTTGACGATTTTCAAATGTTGGTGGATTATTAGCTTGATTTACTACATGCAAATTTAATTCTGAAATAACATCTTCCATCTTCTCACCTCTTGCATCCCTATATTCATTATACCACCATAATGATTTTGCATTAGAATTCATAGTATGAATTATTTCATGATACCAAAAATAATTTTGTATACTCCTGACTCTATATATGGCTCTATTTCTTCACTCCATTGAAAATAGTAATTAGCTAAAATAAATTTACCATTCTCATGTGAGATTTCCACACAGTTGGTATGTGAATCAGAAAATTGTGTAATATTCACGACTTGAAGATTGGAATTAACAATAAGAATTACAGTCATGGGTTTAATATCTCCAGTTATTACCCTAGTCATTGCAGGCAAATAAACTAATCTTCCATTTACTTGAATGCAAATATCAAGATTTAATTCCTTAATCAAACTTCTTATCTCTGTCATTATCAATTTGCTTCTTTGGGCATTAATTTGAGCAATTCTTAAATTTTTACAATAATTATAATGTTCAGGATTCATGGCAGTGAATAGATTTATTTAAATTGATCATATTTGCTATGTGCTGCATACTGCCCTTCTGCTGATTGACAATATTCCTTAATCATATTTGTCATATTTTGTCACACTAATCTGCTGGAGGATGAACTTTGATATAGACTATTCAAACTTTGAGACTATGCTGATGTTTTAAAAGATTTACTTTGCTTTTTCTTGCTGAGTGTTCCGGATGTAGAATTAATTTTCTTGTGGGATTCATAGGTAGTGCCTTTAACAAGGGTTTTAAAAACATTGGTACCATTCTTAAAAGGTTGGGATTTAGAGGAATTTGTTTTAAGGGAAAATTGTTTACTTCTGAAGGGAGTGCTGGTACATGGATTTGATATTTTTGGGATAATAAGAGTGATGGATTTAGGAGTCTTGGATTGAATAATTTTGGAATAAGTGGAACCATCATGTCTAATGTGGGCATAGCAATGTGGCCAGGGCTGACTATGATCAATTGTTATTTTACCATAACATTTAACAAAATTGCTATAAATTACTTCAAGGTCCAAGACTTCATTCCTTCTACTGAAGACTGTATGTAACAGGTTTAATAATTCCTCCGGATTTGTTGTGATATTATGAACCCTTAATTCCATTCTGTCAATGGCATCAGGTAACAGAAAAACAATTGATTCCCCTTTCTCGTGTAGTTTCCTTATCGCATGTCGTAATGCTGCTAATAAGATTTTTGTTTCCTCCAATCTACTAAGTTGCATTGCATTTTCAATGCCATTGTAAAAATTTATGGGGAATTTTGATGATGTGCCTGATTTTATACCAACTTCATGTTCGTTTTCTTCTATATCCATAATGGCTTCGTAATCAACGGGTATCTTTATTGGATTATTTACTTCCGATGCTAATATATCACATTTATTTCGGTTAATTTCGGTTTTGGAATATCTTCATCTACAAAGGACATAGTTTTTGACATCCCTTTGTCTGTCTCTACATTACAAAAAATTTTATTTATTTTATGTTTAGGTGGTAACGGTGGCTTGAATGGAAGATCACGAGAATTGTCTTGATGGTCGGAGGATGTATTGGTATCCATTAGAACATAACTTTTAATAAAAGGAATGGACTCCCTTGTCATTTGTATTACTTTTATTTAGTTGTGATAACTTGAGTTTATGTTCAATAACTCGTTTTAAATTTCTTCTAATTCTACTGGGAGTATTCCTCTTAGGCTTCTTCTTAGCATTCATATTAAATACTTGGTCCATTAGTCGTAATTAGTTCTATTAATAGTCCTCTCCCAGAATAGTTTATAAGTAGAACATTCGTTCCTTCCTCCACACTGTTTCTTCCTTAAACTACATGGAATACAAATGGCAGCTTGTTTATTTTTTGAACAATCCTTTCTATCTATGACCACTCTGACAGCTGCGGCACGCTCCTTCTCTTCCACTCTTGTGCACTGGTCGCACTCTTCCGGGCAGGTTCTTCGGGACATGGCGTGTGCATAGGCCTGGCTCTTCCCTCTGCAATCTTCAGAGGTGAAGTTGTTCTCTTGCAGCCTCTGGATTCCAGGTTCCTAAAGCTCAATAGGCAGGTGAGGGCGAAGTGGTCAGTCCTTAGGTGGAATGGCTGACTGTACAGGTACTTGTGGAAGTGCTCCAAGGTCTTTCCTATTGCCAGTAGCTCTCGCTGGGTGACGCAGTAGTTTTTCTCTGCTTTGGACAGCGTATTGCTGTAGTAAGCTATCACCTGCTCGTGGCCGTCCTGAACCTGGGATAGGATGCCTCCAATGCAATGGTCGCTGGCATCGGTGTTGACAATGAAGGCGCCACCTCGTTGTGGCAATCCCAAAATAGGACCAATGCAAAGTGTCTTCTTCAGCTGCCGGAAAGTGCCTTCAGCATCCTCCGTCCACACATAAGGCGGTGAGGGGCTTGGCGATGTTGGAGAAGCCCTTTATGAAGCGGCGGTAGTAACTGCACAGTCCCAGGAAACTGCGCAGTTCTCTCTTATCCTTTGGCTGAGGCCAATCTCTCACAGCCTGGGTCTTCTCCGGGTCAGTGGCCACTCCGGTTGGTGAGACCATGTGGCCCAAGTAGTTGACTTCCTTGCGGAAGAGCTGGCATTTCTTCGCATTCAGCTTCAAGTTGGTCGCCTGCAGTGTTTGTAACACCTTGCTCAGATTGTCGAGTTGGTCTTCGAAGGTCTTGCCGACGATGATGATGTCGTCCAGGTATAGCAGGCAGGCGTCATAAGTCAATCCTACCCATCACTGACTCCATGAGGCGTTGGAAGGTAGCTGGTGCGTTGCAAAGACCAAAGAGCATAACTGTGAACTACCAGAGCCCTTGGCCTGTCGAGAATGTGGTCTTCTCCTTTTCTCTCGGGTCTAGAGCCACCTGCCAGTAACCGAATTTCAGGTCCAGTGTCGAGAACCACTGTGCACCAGCAAGCGTGTCCAGGGTGTCTTCAATTCGGGGTAAGAGGATATTCAAAGTGCTCTTTATTTCCATAGACAGACAGTTTGTACACCCCTTTGCAGCAGGATGATGTAACATACACCAACACAGTCTCAAATTCACCTTCATATCAGTACACGATTATCTGTTTTCGACTCAACTCGGTACAGTTCAAATGTCCACACACACACAATAAATAGCTCACTGGCTCGCAACTGCAACTCCTAGCAGCTTCCTGCCGAACTGACTGACGACAACTCCCACTGCCACATGTATACCGAGACGCTGTTTTTCGAAGGCTGCCGAAGTTTCTCGAAAGCTGCCGAAGCTTCACGGCCTTTCATGGTGCAGCGGGAAAGTTCAGACTATCTCTGTCTCTTGCTCCCTCCGTTGCTCTTTCTCTCTCTAGCCATAACTTCCCGCTTACTAGCCTGCATAGCTAGTAGAATGTGTGCTAGATCACCAGGCGACCCTACCGAGGTTGATCGGTAGCCTTCCCCTTTGGGGTTGGCGCGCGTAAGTGGCATATCCACTTCCACCCGTCTTGCGTTTTCAGACCAGATGGGGGGCTTGTTAGCTTCTAAGTATTGCTCTATGGAAAGAGCCCTGGAGGCGCTGGGCACCCCTTGGGGACAGCTCGGTTTCCTCCTTGGACGAAGAGGGAGGTCGATCTTTACTTTGTGAAGGTTGCACTCACCCCTAAATGTTTAATGTTGCTCTCTCTCTCTCTCGGCAAGTGATTAGCACTGTGCCCACATGCTGGCCGCTCTATGTCTCTTTCTTTACTGCCCGCGCACGACCCAACAGCAGCCCAACAATGTCTGGCGACAATATCTGATCTGAAACCTCATAGGTGAAAACCCAAATGTTTTCATATCTTACCTGAGATGACAGATTTCTGTGTCAATTTTCAAAATCCACACATCTTTTTCCTTAAGAACCACCTAAATTTATCGTGGAGGTATGAAAAAAAATTGTTTTGTTGGATAGTAACATCCAGTCATCTTATGTTTTAGTCATGCTTAAATAGAAATATTCAAATCAAATCACTTGTAAATTTGTGGCATATATCAAAATAAATAATTATAAAAATACTAAGTAAATGTTATGCTGTCTGTGGTACTGCATGTCACCAAAACATGGAGCAGAGCTTGTAATAAAGGATAACACATCATCTTCCAACAAGGTAGCCCTATTGTTTTTCAGAAGATTTGTAGGAAAGTCCATCTGCTTGAAGGTGCAGTAGATGATAAAGCCCTCCAGGATGCAATCAATGAAATAGGCTTAAATATGACATTTTTCTTAGATGTACTAATAGAGATGTTTTTACCTTCTCCAGAATGGCAACATCTCTTTACTTTCTCCACTGTTTAGATAGAGGAAAAGTGGTATTTGAGCAAAAAAATATGATATTGAAATCTCACCAGAAATATAAGCTTTAAGCCTCCGGATAAAACAAGAAGACTCATTAGAAAGGATCTATGCATGTGCTTGTCTGGGAAGTCACTTTTAATTTTCATTTTAACTCAAAATGAACTCAGATAAATACTATCTTCCCTACTTAAGTAACACAGTAACACACTACAATAAGTATGGAGGAGAAAGTCCCCAAATGACCATTTGAAAACAATATTGTTACTCATTGTTAAAAATGGCTCTAACAATTTTGATTAAAATAACAAATGTTTGGGGAATTGGTATGACAAATAGAACATTTTTATTTAAATTTCTCTTATGAGTAGCTTCTACACTCTTTTTCATTCTCACAGAATTTTATATAACCGGAAAGACCATAAGGCATAAAATCTTACTACAGAAGAAATAGAATGCTCATTAAAACATTTACAATGGAAAATTTGTAATGAGACTAGCCAATTCAAAAATAGTCCTTTGCATGTGCCTCAGTTGAATTTAACATCACATTAATATAATTTTAAGTCAAACTGGGACTGTATGCTCCATATATTCCTAGTGTTTACCTAGAACACGCTTTGTAAGGACCTTCCTAACATCCTCAGCTAATGCGAACAGTTGAATTTTGATTGGGTGAACTCCTTGGTGGCAATTGGGGTGTTTTGGTGTTCTGAGGAACTTGAAGTTTAGGTTCTCATCAAAGGTGGTGTAGAGCTGGTCCTGTAGCTCGGTAGAGCACATGCCTGCCATGCGAGGAGTCCCTATTTGATTCCTGGCTGGGGGTGGGGACTTTTCTACAACCAAGATGATTCCCCATCTTCCCCAGAGTCTGGAAGTATGAATGAGAGTGCAAATGTGTGCATGATTTAATGATTAAAAGTCCGAAGTACCAGCAACACAATGTATAAGAGTTAACACCATTGCCAATAGGTGATAAGCTCCAAAGGAGAACAGCCACCAATATGACCACTGCAGTTAAAGGTGGGGTATGAATGTAACAACAAAAAGATGGTGTCAAAATTGAAGAGTTTTCCTTTATATTTCTTTATGAATATTTTTTCCCATGTCGTTATTGCATTTGGACACTTTTTCATAAATGGATTTCTTTTTCTATACTGTGATCCTCATTCCAATAATAGCACACTACTCCCAAGTTGTCTATTTCTTTGTTCTTGATGTTTCTAAAATGCTTTTTAAGCCTAATGTTCAAATTCCTTTTTGTTTTCCCAATGTAAAACGATATACATCTGAGTTTTTGTCTGTGTGTTTCTGTTTTGTGTTACATGATTTCAAAAGGTGTTGTACACTGAATTTTTTTCTGTGAAGTCAAATTAATATTGTGTTCCTTGAAGACTTTTTGGAAAGGGTGTGTAATTCTGGGGTGGTATGTAAATAGTCTGTATACATCGAGATTTAACTGTATTGGAACACCACAGTGAAGCAAAATAATTATTAATATTTAGATGAGTCGTATTTATACACATCTGCTTCACTTTCGTACCTATTTTGAGGACATGTTTCGCAAATCATCGTTTGCATCTTCTGCTCTTATGCGACTAAAGCTTGATCCAGTGGTGTGGTGGGTGTGGGTAATTCTGGAGTTGCTGCTGCCATCTGTTGATTTAGTGATGAACTTAAATGTGGGATTCTCTTCTGGCGGGATTTCAAAGTTCATTAGTTGGTTTTTATGTTTTTCTATGTATATTCTCTCCCATAAGACGAGCTCACTATGTTTTTGTACGTATTTTAGCAATTTGGTGCTATCTTCAATTTCATGATTTTCAGACCAGAAATGAGCTGCTATTGTGGACTTATCAATATTTTTGTATCTTAAGTGCCTGAAGTATTCTTTCTTTCTAGTGCCTATGTTTCTTTTTGTCCTCCCTATGTAAATTTTTTCACAGTCTTTACACTTAATCTTGTAAATGCTGAAAAAATTTACATAGGGAGGACAAAAAGAAACATAGGCCCTAGAAAGAACACTTCAGGCACTTAAGATACAAAAATATTGATAAGTCCGCAGTAGCAGCTCATTTCTGGTCTGAAAATCATGAAATTGAAGATAGCACAGAATTACTAAAATACGTACAAAAACATAGTGAACTTGTCATATGGGAGAGAATATACATAGAAAAGCATAAAAACCAACTAATGAACTTTGAAATCCCGCCAGAAGAGAATCCCACATTTAAGCTCATCACTAAATCAACAGATGGCAGCAGCAACTCCAGAATTACCCACACCCACCACACCATTGGATCAAGCTTTAGTCGCATAAGAGCAGAAGATGCAAACTGTGATTTGCGAGACATGTCCTCAAAATAGGTACGAAAGTGAAGCAGATGTGTATAAATACGACTCATCTAAATATTAATAAGTCTGTATACAGTTTTATTACTGATTGGAGAAAGTTCCTTGTCTGCATCTCTGTTGTTTTTTTAATTTATCAATTTTCTTTCTGACCAATTCAGCACTGAATCCATTGTATTCTGCAATGTGAGCTATATGGCTATACACTTGGTATATTCCATCTTGTTTAATGGAACATTGACCATATGGAGGATGCAGTACTAGTTGAACTCAAAAATATATTAATTTTGTGCTCCATTATATCACAGTCCATACCATTAAAAATATTAATATCAAATGTTTGAGACTGTCCTGTTTTTCTTTGGTTAAATACAAGATACCTGTGAATTAATAAGACATATTGAAAGTCATATGCATTTTATAAATTACAGTTTTTTAAATAAAGTATTTGCCTCTGAGACTGGTTAGTTAAGCATTATTTGCACCTAGCAGTTCTCTAACAGCAATAATCTTTTAGTGAGAACTGCTACAATATATTTATTCCATTACAAGCAATTGATGGCCTTATAATTAGCCCTAGCTATTTAGTAAAGGCCAATACAATCACAAAATTAATATATCTAATCAATTACATCACATTAAGCCATTTATTTCTAATAAAGTACATCAAATGTTTTCACATCCACTGATTATTTCCAGTTCCTCTTTACCTTCCATAAAAGTTCTTCAAACTTACATATCTGTGTGTGATCATTAAACATCTTTCCAATAATAGCTTTTCATCCCTTTTAAGCCTCCTTTTACTTATCAAACTCTCTAGCCACTTCACTGTTCCCCTCCATTGAAAAATAATATAAATTATATTTTATATCTCCTCCTATATGGGGCAAATATCTGGCATAACAACCCCTCTCATACCCTTTAATTTTCATATACCTAATCGTTCCCTTTAAAAAAAGTCTCCTAGACCATTTTTCCACAATTCCTCTCTAACATACATCAGCCAGATGTTACCTACAACCTCCAAATTATCTATCTCAAACATGTGATATAATGTATATGGATGCTAAGCTGTATTGACTTATGAAAGTTTCTACAATTTACTTATCTATTTTTTGCAGGATCTGAAGAACAATCCATATGGTCAAAACGACTTTTATTGCTTTCAGTTTCTCTGCTCTCACTGATCATAAATGCTTCATATAATGCTAAACTAACTTCTATATTTACAACATATACTCCTAAACCACAACTACAAGGCCTTGATGATATTCTGACCAGCAACACTTGGAGACTTGGCACAGTTAACAGCAGCCTTCCACATGACATTTTTCAAGTTAGTGAAGATCTTATATTAATGTTAAGAAATTAAATTATGAAGACATATAATTATATTATGGAATACAGACCTAATCCAATTACATTCAACTTCCATTCACCCAAATGTGAAACAGTCTCACAATTAAATACTCCTCAAAGTTAACTATATTGAAATTCGAATGTATCATTAAGTTTAGATCGGAAATGCTTTGATATAAAGACCTCAGGGACTTTGCTCTTACCTACATAGCTCTAAACTACAAGAAAAACATTTTTAGTGAAAATATGAACTTGAAGTCTTTACTTATCCATATTCAAAGCTCCAAACACTGAACAATATGTGAATATGTAAAAAAAAAAATGGTATACCTTATACCTTTTACTTCAAAATGTTACTGCACATGTGCTTGTGTATGTGTTTTATTTTCTCATATTCCATTACATCAATAGTAATACTACATGTTACTTTTTACATTCTATGTCATTTCTTTCTTCTGCACACAGTAGGTATCTAATATTAACCACATGACTGTATTCCTTATATCGTAATTTAATCTGTTATTACTTAAAATGTGTTTCAGTGTATCTAATGCTAATATAAATTTTAAGTTGAACAAGTATTCCATGCTCCATACATTGCTAGTATAAAAATTATATTAATTTTGTGCTTCAGTGTATCATAGTCCTTACGCATTAAGAATATCTAATGCTATTGTTTTTATGTTCTGAATATACATATAACAAATTACAATATACAATTCTTTTTTTATATTTTATAATTAGGGTTTATAGTTTTTGCTGTGTTTCCTGACAAAATATTTAATAAAACAACAAAGTCATATAAGTCTAATCCTAATTCTATATACAATATTTTCTTTATAGTAATTCAAAAGTTATTTTGTTTGCAAATATCCCGAAACCCTTCCTATAATACTTTTTTACTGATGTATTTTCTGTTGTCATTTCCTCTATTTCATACAAATTTTGTGTGTCAAACTATTTCTTTATTTTGCTAATATTTTGCATTTATTAATTTTATGACCCTCCTTCTGTACTGCTGTGCCACGTGGACACTCAGGTGAATCCATAATCTTGAAGATATGATCATAATTTTCTGTGGCCTGTAACTATAATGCAAATGTACTGTAATGTAAATACTGTATGTAGAATCAGGATTAGGCGGATTCCCCTATACTCCCTTTGCCAGGGATTACAAGGAATAGAGTAGATCTTTTAAGAGCTGGTCTTTAAAATTCTGTTCTCTTTGCATAAACAGGAGGGAAGAAAATGAAATGAGTAATGAATTCTCATTCAAAAACATTTTAAGTATTGGAAAATTGCTACCAATAACAAGATACACCTCAAAAATAGCTGTCTCTAAAAAAATTTATTGGACATAAATTGTGTGCTTGAATAAGATTTTCATCTTTCATTCACTAAGATTTTGTCTATCTCTTATGTTTTAACAGTTACGCCAAAATCATTCAGCATGATTTGCCTGTTTTCAGAAAATTCAAGATACGTTTTTAAATATCATCAAAATATATAAACATATGGTAATTTAGTCAATTTAAAATCAATATATTTTAAGCGTTTTCCATGTAAAGAGTAGTTTGGTGCAGGGATTTTTTTTTTTTTTTTGCCAAATCTTTTGTCATATCCTTGGGGTATGTTGTACCTAAGTTTGGTATGTAACCAACTTTTTTCTTTTTGAGCTATGCTGTTCACAAAAACAATCATAAACTCAACAGACCTTTAAGTGAAAAAGTTTCATGGATTCAGAGAGTTTGAAAATATATACTTCTGGTGAAATCTTAGTATAAAATTTGTTGGTGGATCTACTTACTGCAGGTGTGTAATAGAGTAGTTTACAGTTATAAATGTGCAGAGGCGGCACACAATCATGTGCTAATGTGCTATAGCACAAGATGAAAGCTGTAACCAATGTTACACTCTTAGAGTGTCAGCTATTATGCAAAACAAACAGATGAAAATATATAAGTAATTTGTAGCCCTCTCTTCAGAATAACATGAAACACCACAGCTAGAAAGTATGGTATCACTTACTGAATGGATTTCAGCTCCTATGATCTCAGGTACATTACTGTGAAATTTCAACTGCACATGCTCTGTTGGTCTTTCTTTCTTGACAGCTGTGAGTGTGCTGTGATTCACATAGCCACTCTCTGTCAAGCATAGGCTTAGACTGCTATGGTATGTGGTGGATTTTTCTCTTTTGTTGAAATTATGCCTAATGTATTATGCAAGCAATATGGAAAATTCTGTAGATGATCTAATAAAGAAACTCTTTTCAAGTAGATTTTTGGAAAAGAAAGTGAGAATTAAAGAGCTAGGTAGATCTATTCTAAGTTTAAATCTAAGTCAAAATGCTGTAGACAGTGGTAAAAAGGTGAGTATGTAAGGAAATTTAATATGAAAGTGTATGAAATCAGATGGATCTGTGGTGATGATACTCAGAAAACACTTTCTTTCCTTTCCAAATTAGTTATTTTGAAATAGAGCTGTACGGGAACAATAGTGACAATCTTACAAGGGAACTATCCTATGCTCATACTTGTATTTGCTTGAGAGTCTGATAGCATCATCTCAGCTCTATGTGGGGCCTATATGTCAAAAGCCAGGTGCAGAGTATAGCTGGAAGTAGCCAAATATGAGTCCAGAATATGTAGGAACATATGGGCATAATAATACAGCATTATACAGATGGGCTTACCCCTGTGGGCAGCAGCCTACACAAGGCATACATAAGGAGCACCAGCAAGGAGCTCACGAGGGATGTCCAGCAGCTACTTGCAAGTGATTGCATGTGTGTTTTAGGTTTCAGTTTTAGGCATTGCAGTTCCATGCCACAGCAGATATTTGGAGAACAGGCCCCACAAAGAGCAGAGATGATGCCATCAAATTCTCAAGCAAATACAGGTATGAGCATAGTGATAGTTCCCTTGTTAGGCATTATGCACTAATAAATAATATGGAAGTAAACAGCCCACTTGAACCTAGTGAATTAGGTAATGCTAATATTGCAACAATATTAAGTCATGCCTATCATATTGAAAGGGTGAAATACAATCAGCAAATGGGGAAAAATATTTTTCTAGAATTATTAATTATATCAAATTTATTGGTGCTTTTGAGCTGGCTTTGAGAACACATGACAAGATAGAAATTATAAAAAAAAACTGGTGTCTTATTATTTTTGATAGATTTAACTTCTGATATAGGCAATGCAGTGAAAGAACATGTAGTAGGTGATCAGGTTTTTAAGGGGGTTTCAAAATCCATCCAAAATGAGCTGCTGGACTGTATATCAGAAATTTGGGAAGCAATGTTGGAAGAAATAAATATTGTAGCACTAATACATTTTTGCGCAAGCTGTCACTAATAAAATGACTGCTAGTGATATGAAATAACTTGGAAAGAACTATAATCAGAATCAGCCTTATGTGGCAGTACCGTGCCAGTACCGTGCCGTGTTCATTACTTCAATTGGTTATTGCCATGAGAATTCATGCTGGAAAGATAAAAATGGTTTTGAAGTGCCAGTCCTGAAAATAAAAGGAAATCAGAGTATTTGCAGCCTTCAGCTACCATTCTGAAACAGGTTACAAGCCAGGTAGTGCACTTCAAGAAGATATAAGGCAGTCAGTAGACCATACTGTCATAAGTCAATCATTTAAGAAACATTAGCAATGGAGGGAAACACAAATGCTAGTTATCACTATAAACATAATACGTAAAAACTAATTCCAATGTCATACACTCATATTACTTTCCCTATCCATTATAATTTATTTTCATAGGTAGTATCTAAAACATATGCATGCCATAACCGGGATTTGAACCACAGATCTCCCGCTCTCCGTGGGTTGCTCTAACCAACTGAACTACTATGGCCAACATGCCGTCATGACATTAAATTCTCCAACTGGCTCATATGTTTCCCAGAAGACAAATCCCGTTTATGGCATTTAATTTTTCAGTCTGGCTCTACTCATTCAAACCTTAGCCTACACATGGCTAGTGTGGAAGAAATTATTTCCATCAATTTACCTGAAAAAAAAAAATGGTTTAACTATGACACCTGGGACTTAAGTACTTACAGCATAGTAAGTCGCCACAAAAGGTGCATGTCTCATAGCATATGAGAACACCATGGTCTACCAGGAAACATATGAGTCAGTTGGAGACTTTAATGTCATGTCAACATGTTGACCATAGTAGCGTAGTTGGTTAGAGCAACCGCACAAAGAGCGGGAGATCCGTGGTTCAAATCCTGGCTATGGCATTGAATTTTTCAGTCTGGCTCTACTCATAAAAACCTTAGCCTACACACAGCTAGTATGGAAGAAATTATTATTTCCTTGTCCAAAAGCAGGTTGTTATATGCTGGTCTTTAAATAAATGAAAGGAAGTTTATTTTTACCATCTAAACAGGATAATTTCTTACCGCTAGCATTATATATGGGAGTAACTTAATTATTTTGGAAATATTCCATAACAGTACTTAATGTTAAGCTCTTCAATTGCGTATTCAGAAAAAATTAGTAGCATCTCATTTATGGTAAAAAAGAAGTAATGATGATTTCCCAGGTTTGCACTCACCAAAAACAATTTCAAATAGAAATTTATATAACTTATACATTTATTACAGAAAAAAGAGGAGTTGTAAAATAACTATACTGATTTAATATCTCATTTTTCTTACCTGTTTACTTTCTCTACTAAGTACCTACAGTAAAGAAGTATTTAATATTGTGACTTTGTGGGTTCATGAAATTAAAAGTCCAATTGCAAAAACTCAAAATGTTCTTTATTTCCACCGAATTACAGTTGGAACACTTGCCGATTACACAGAATTACGTAGCGCACACAATTACACTTCACCAGTTCGTCCGTCACAGGTCCACTGTACACTCACAATTACGTACAACTCCTCTGATACATGTACACAGTCTTCCCGTCCGTTCGCTAGCACGGCGCTCCTCCGGCTGCTCGCCAAGAATTGAACTGAACCGTCCCTGCGTCCTTTATATACGCAGATCGCTGTGTCTGGAAGTTTCGCGGCTCAGTGAATCATCCCAAAGGTTCCAACCGTCAGGAGGAGGGGAAAGAGATGGTACAGGGCTCGTGCCGCTCTTATAACCATCCCCTTCGTTAGCGCTACACAGATAAATGGGTAGGCGTGGACCGTGTGGCCCTACCTGCCAGCTGGTCCTATCGGGAATTCCGATGTTTGGGTGACACTATATTCTAGTCAAAAATTTGACGCTGAAATTTTAGGAGAAATACAGTCCTGGGGCTTTCTAAATCCAAAATGGTATTTTTAGAAAAAGATTCACATATGTGACTGTCTGTACATCTGTAACAGCATAACTAAAAATGATTTGCTGATAAATACAAAACGTGCTTTTAAAGCTCCATACCTTCTAAAGATGTTGACAAAGATCTTCAGAAACTCCCTCCTTGCAAACTACCCTTTACATAAAAAAAAAAAAAAAATTATTTACTCAAGAAAGGTTATATTTAAGATATTTTCATCAGAAATGAAATATATTTCTGGAGCTTTCGGAAATAGACTCTGAGCTGCTTTTTGTTCTGAATATTGTTTGCATAACTGGTCCTGATTTATCATAATAGAACAAAATTGTATAAAACGGAATAAGTATGTGGATTTTTTAAAGCACAATTAATGCACAATTTTTTTTTTTTTTTTTTTTTTTTTTTTTTTTTTTTTTTTTTTAGGGTTAACCATTTCTGAGATATTCCATTTTAATTGTATAATGTTATCAATATTTATAATATCCTCAAGTGGAAAGTCATTATTTGTCATTGCTCATTACTATCTCTACTTGTACTTACAGTATGTAGAGGAGAAATGTAAATTACATGATATTTGGAAGAATTTAGAAACAGTAATATCCACTTTTACACAAATATAAATATTTTTAACAAAAGGCTCACTTATCTTAAGAAAATGGTGTAAATGGTGTTAAAAATATTTATATTTGTGTAATATTCATTGCTTCACTGTAGCTAGCTTCATTTTCTATCTAATCAGTAATATCCTAATTAATTCATAAAACTATTTGTAGTTGGTTTTTCATACTACATCACTTACATTTTGATTTTCTCAGGGGCCAGTTTTGGGAGTTGTTGTTTATGTTTTTAACGTTGAAGAAAAAGTATTAAAAGGTGTCATAGCAAATTGACAATGTGAGAGAACATCTTAATATGGAAATATTAAGACCAAGTAATAAACATTAAAATCCCATCAGTTGATAATTTGATAAAGATGTTCATAGTTCCACCACCGAAGACAAGACTGCAGGCAACAGCAACAGATGATTGTCAGATCTTGGAGGTTGAAAATGGAAGCAACAGCTCCTGAAACAAATCTATCAAAAAATGAAAAAAAATAAGTGAAGTAGGGCTACTAAAAATAGTTTTATGAAAAAGGGAATAGTGAGGTTTGATTCCCTGAACCCAAAAAATTCATTTTTAAAATAATTTGGTGTATGTATGTGTGTAAGTTTGAGTGTGAAAGACATAACTCAAAAACAAAAATTGAGTTAAATAGTCATTTAAGTTTAGTATCTTCCTAGGATACAACATATAAATTCTCAAGAAAATCCATTTCTCAGAAATGCTTTCAGTTATTTCCATTAAAATAGCATAATTTGAGATATTTTTATGACAAATGAAATGTATCTTATGAATTTATTTGGGAACAGCCTCTGAACTTCTCATCATTCTGAGTAACTTTCATATAATTGGTACACCTTATGAATAAAGATAGGAGCTTGATAATATTTATCTGCTCAATACTCTAGTATTGAAATATTTTCAATACTTTGAGAGGAATGTTTGAAACTTTTTCAGTATTTTTCAAATTTTAATTTTTGAATTATTTAACGTTATTCCATTTAATTTTATGCTAGACAGAGAATGAAAGTATTCAAGACTTCATGTTATTGTCTCACTCATGTCCTCAAAGGGGTGCTGGACTATTAATTCTTGATAACCCTTGGTTTCCCATAACAGCAAAAGCTACTGAGCCTAAATGAAAACATGCAAAGCAATTGAGGAAGCAGTAAAAGTACTCATATAACATGCAGCATTAACTGGAATGTGAATGAAGCTGATTTAGCTGACTAAATCATTTCTACAATACCTGGTTTGTAAGTCATTCTTACCCACTACATTTACGTACTTCAATGGCCAAAATATGTGAATCCAGCAGAAACAAACATATGACAGGACTTAAAAAATAAGATATGACTAATATAATGTATGGAAATATTTGCTTTTACCTTCCATCTATTAGTTTGCGTTCATGCAAGTCAAAATCGCATCATGAGGGTAGCTTACAGGTATACTATATGACTAATTTCAACAAATATTTTCTTTTACCAATCTGCAATACTGTGATGTTAAATAAAACATGAGTGAAGTGTGGAACTATTTTGAAGTAGACAGTACTAATAATAACAAAGCAGAGTTAAAAGATGCAGATAAAGAATTTTTGCAAAATGGTAAATCACACAATACAACAAATTTAAAGAAGAACATGCTACATTCAGAAGGTTTAGGCAATCAGTGCAACCTATATTATTAAAACTTTTACCTTTTAGCATCAGTTAATTTTTAATATAAAATTGTAATAATATATTTTATTTTGCTGTATGTATTTTTAAAATGTACTATTGTTTCCTGTGTGCGTGTGCGTGTGCGTGTGCGTGCGTGCGTGCGTGTGTGTGTGTGATTTTACGTCCTCCAACGTTAAGTCATATCGGATGATGAATGGAATGGGTGAAATGATGCTCAAATGTCTCCGGGGCCCATAGAGCGTAGAGTTACCTGACATTCGTCTTTCAGGAGAAGGGAAAACCCCGAAAAAACCTTATCCAGCTAACTCACCCTGACCGAGATTCGAACTTTAGACCTGTTGAACGTGAAGCAGACACTCTACCACCACGGGCAGTTTTATTAGACTTTATATTAATTTGTAACATTTTCAATCATATTTGTAATTCATATTTATATCTTTGAAAATTATTGTGCATAAACTGTATTTTTGGCGATGCCATGAGTCTGGCTGACTCATATGGCAGATAAATAAACAAACAAGCAAACATTCATACACCAAGCGAATCTTACAGAGGCACTATTGAAAAAGTAATGTGCAAGTTACCATTTGCTGCCACAGTATAATGCTGCAACATCTGAAAATGATAAATAAAAGCAAAGTTGGTTACATGCATATATGCATTACTAATATGAACATAATTCATTGAAAACTCTATTTTCTTTACAGCTTTTTATAAAGTGATAATCAAGTATTGCATATTGGTGATTAAAAATCCGTATCAGTATCCAGTATCAAGAAACAGTTGTGTCATCCTATTACCTATGAGACTACATAAAAAAAAATGTAAATCTTGTTAAAACAATTTATGTTAAATACATATTTTCTCTAGAATTGAGCATTTCCAATGTATTCTTTGTTATTAATTTGAATTTTCACATGCTCTTCTGAGGATGAAAAATTGCTTTTCACATTTTTTTCCCCTTAGCAATGCTAAAGAGAATGAAAGTTTAAACTCAAGTCTTAGCGATCCACTCTCAGCAGATTTGACTCACTTAACACCTACTGCATTCCTTAATCCCCTTGTAACTATAAGGAAATATGCAATAAGATAACTTCTGCAAATGTGTAGCTTAATATCATGAAGTGCAAAAAAGAACAAGCTTTTGCAATAATAGATTGTTGAAGAATGCATAGACAAGTACTGTGAATGCAACACATGAGAATGGAGTTTCACAGTCATCACATAGCTACCAGATTTTAAATGAGTTTACTGATATTGTCATATTCCTCTATTCTCACAATATGTAAAATGAAATATGTAATAATCACCCGCCTCAGTAGCGTAGTTGGTAACATGTCTGCCTCACGTTCAAGAGGTCCCGAGTTCGAATCTCGATCAGGGTGAGTTATCTGGATAAGGTTTTTCCGGAGTTTTCCCTTATCCTTCAAGAGGAATGTCAGGTAACTCTAAGCTCCATGGACCCTGGAATCATCCAATTCATTCACCGCCCGATATGTCTTAACGTTGGAGGACGTAAATTACAAAAAAAAAAATAATAATAATAATAATAATGCAATTTCTGTATATTTTTATCTTGATTGTCATGATGTATTTGGCAGAAAAGCTCTTGTATGAACAGTTTGTTGAAGAATGAGTAGAAAATATCATGAGAATGTATCTTTTTTTCCATTTGTTTAATTTATATTCTGTTGCTAATGTTACAGAGAGCAGATGCTAACAGCACATTGGGTAAGCTATGGAGCAGGAAAATTAAACCATATCCACAAAACTTGGTACCTGACTTTCAATCCGGACTTAAGAGAATACTTTTAGAAGATCACTATGTTTTCTTGGGCTTGGAGGATGCTTGCATGACATTATTACAACAAGAGTTTACATCATCACAAGCCTGCCAAATATTTCCTTTGGCACCTAAATACTTTGCTGGGGTTCTTGGACTTGCTTTGCAGTTTAATTCATCATATAGAGAAGTCATTAATTTGAGGTCAGTACATTTGTGTAACTCATCAGTGCAATCATTTGAATTGCTTTGTTTTAGTTAACGAGGATTTCAGCCGAGTGCCTATTAAGCCTATTCATCTTATACAAATAATCTTGGATTTTCTGCTTAAAAGGCACTGCTGCATCTCCTAGAAAAATGGTGTTACCATGATGTTTCTCAAAATGTGGTTGTAGTCGCATGATATGTGGAACTTTTTTTCATATACCAACATTTGCTACTGTGTCTGGCAAAAGTGACTTAATTTTCTCATTCAGAAACAAGTTGATTTAAGCCATCAATACTTGTTGGAGAAGAATGTTAGTCACTGGCACATTGGAGGTAGCCTTAGAAAATTAACAATAATAATCACTTGATAATGCCATATAAAAGAATAAAGAATAAAAATAAGTACATGAAGTTGTGCTTCCACCTTCAGGGAAGAGATGACACTCTTATGAAAATACCAATATAACATTTCTGCTATTCAGCTTACTAAAAAAAAAATATGGAACAAGGACAGGTGAGGATATCTTCTCATGATATATTACAAGCATAGATGTGCACACACATATACAGAGTGTTAATAAACTACATCGAAATATTTTCAGAGCAAGTGGAGATATCTTAAACAAGTAAGTTGAGATAAGAGACTTATGGCTTATTGGTTCAAATGTGGAAGTTATGGCCATCAGCTTCTAAAGTGCCAGTACACCATTGCTAATGATGATACCACTTGATTGCACAACACACAAAAATGAAGAGCACTGAGTCACAGTACTGTCTGTGGTGCAATGGTTATGACATTAGCTTTCAAGTAAAAGGTGAACAGGTTTGGATCTCCTTCACTTTTTTTTTTTTGTATTTGTTTGGTTGCTTTTTAAGTGTTGTCTAAGCTTTTAACTCTTATATAAATGTATTCATTTTACAGAGTAATTTCACCTTGTCAGTGCAGTTAATTACAATTCTTTCTAGAAGGTTGAATCCTGCTTAAAACTTTCACATGCTCTTTGTATAAATGGAACTGCTGCAGTAGCTAACCCATTAACTCGTGATTTACCGTAATTAGGTGCATATCCGCTAGTTCAGAAAACCTTCTGTATGTTGTCCAACAGGCAGTCTTCAGCACACTAACTGCAGTGTTTCTAATCAAGAAAATCATAGTACTGTTATTGTACTGGCCAATCAGATTCACGTTCTTGGTTACAAATCACAGCATTTCTTCTTATAAGAATTTTCATATTAAAAAGACAAAGGAAAAAAATTTAACCACATGATAGAAACTGAATCAATGACCTATACAACATCAGTTTTCGGCATTATGTATTGGGCCACCAATACAGTTACAGAAATACCACTAGAGTACGCTACATGATGCTAGAAGATAGTTAATGGCTGTTCAGTGTGGCACTGGCAGGTGTTTAGTTCGAGATTTGAGCGACCTTTGAGGCATTCAATCTTGAGGGCACCAAGAATGAGCTACTAAGAATTGATACTTCTATACTCGGAAAGCAGTTTTAAAGACATTCTAATCCAATAAATTTACCCATCTTGTTTAAATACCAACTTATCAGCATATGATATCAATTAGGTTTAACACAAATAACTGTGTGTTTAACACAAATAACAGGAAATTATATTAATTTTGTGCTTCATTGTATCATAGTCCTTACACAATGGAACTGTGTTATGTTTAGCCACACACCATGCATGACCTATTCTCAATTTGCTTACAAATAATCACATCTACAATCTCTGAAATTATTTTGGTGTAGTTCATTAACACTCTATATATGGGTTGACACCATATTCCTTTTAATGTTATACATATAAATAAGAAATCAAGAAGCTAGATGGCTCAGGTATAAGTGTCTGTGACTTAAATTCATGTCACAGGCTCAACTCCTATATTTTCATGGTTTTCCTTATTTGCCAGGTAAATATCAATTCCACATCAAGAAAGTCCGCATTCTGATAAAATTCATTAGTACTGAAACAGACGATACAAAAATGTGATTATACATCTATGACTCTCTATCAGCATGTTCCCAAAACAAATCATATAGATAGACAAATAAGCAACTAAGCAACAAAAGTCATCTATCTGATGTATACAGACCCAAGTGAACGAACAAATCTACATTACGCTACATAGTATAGCCAACAAGAAGTTAATTTGACATTGAAAATAAAGGATATCAAAAGTTTCCTATTCAAACTTTATTTTCTAAGAATTTTATTTGCAATGATAAATAATCCCAAATGCCAAACCCAGTACTCTTTCTTATGAGTTTTAAATACAATAGCTAACAGTTCTAATAATCAATTCTTAGATGAGCAATACACATAGGTTATACAATAGAATGGAATACCTTGCACACTGCTGCCTACATATATTTACTGTGGCTACCAACACCTAAGAAGAAGAGATGAACTGAAGGAATCATGGGAGGCTAAAGGCTCTAGGCAGACAGGCTACAGAGACACATAGAAGTTGCTAACAACTCCTGACTCAGAGACCCGTCCCAGCCGGAGCTGTCTAGAGAGAACTACAAGCAACCCCTCAGTCAAGCAGCCCTTTAATGTCCACAGGGAGTACTACTTCCTTTGAGCAAACATCTGTGCACAATCATATACCACAAAACCTAGAAGCACAGCTGAAAAATGAAAAGGAAATGGAATGAAAGGGAAATAAAGGAAAGAAAATTGTGGTAGATCAGAAGCTAACCCAGCATTCACCTAGTAACCAAGAAAACCACCAAAAAATGCAAGATCAGAGTGGGAAATTTGTGGGAATCCAATCCTGGCTCTCTTGAATGCAAGTGTCACACATTACTGTAGAGCCATTTCACTCAGTTTTACAGACCAGTAACTGAAAATGCATATAATAGGTTAAGCTTAGGTTAAAATAATGAAACTTTATTTTATCTGTTGCAATAAGGTAGAATCAGTACTGAAGAATTTAATGCCACAGCTGGGATTTGATCCATGGCTACACATAGTTAATGTATGTTAGAAGAATCAGTTATCACTGACTGCCCTTACAAATGGAAGAATATTGCATTCCTCTCAATAATTGAATATCAATATTCCAAAGAAGTATAGATTCTGATGTCCCCTGAATAAAAATAAGATATAAAGCTTTTGGAAAATGGTGCATGCATGTGCATGTGAATGTCTGTGTATCATAACTCAGAACCAAAATGTTGGATGAATACCAAAGTTGATAAATCCTTTCATGGAAGTGTTGAAAACAGTGTTGTTGTATAAATTAAATTAATTGGGAGTCGATTAATAACACAAAACAACACTCACTTTTAAATTTTCCTGGAACCGGTTTCTGAGGCCTTCCCGGAAGTCGATGTCCGGCTGAAGATAGAGGGAAGGCCTCAGAAACCAGTTCCGGGAAAATTTAAAAGTGAGTGTTGTTTTGTGTTATTAATCGACTCCCAATTAATTTAATTAACCAAAGTTGATGCTTAAGTTCAGCATCTTCCAAGGATGTGATGCAAATGTTTTCAAGAAAATTGTCGAAAAGTAATATTATTTGGCATAAATTGTTTTTTAACAATTTTTTTTGTATGATTCCGTCTATCAGAAGTGGTATTTCAAAATGAAGACGACTTACAGGCTGTTTATAGAATATTTAAGATGAACAGTTCATTTGCCAGCCATGTATCTTAAACACGTGGTATTTTAATCGAAATCATTGGAGCCATTTTTGACAAAATAAAAACTTAATAAAAGAATTCTACACAAAAAGTGGTTTGAGATGGGATGGGGGTAAGTAATCTAGTAGATGCTGAGAGAAACATTATTATTCATGGAACTTTTTTCTAAAATTTATTCAAAACATGTATTTAAAGTGAAATCCTGAGCTTTTGTAATGTGGTAGAGAGAGTAGAAGAATAGCATAAGATGATATAGGATGGTGACACTGAAGAAAGAGTTGAGGATATTGATTTTGAGCTTTAAGAATATTCTTTATCTAAATAGCATGGGGGCTATTTAAATAGTTGTGTTGGGATTAAAAGGGTCAATATTAAAAACACGTTAGTATAGTACGAATTTTGAATTTTATTATACTTATTTATATATTTACATCCCTTTTATAAATTCCTTTAAATTAAGTTTTCAATGTTCATTATAGGTCAATGTCTTTCCTCCCTTGTTATCTCTTGCTTTGGACCCTGCTTTAGACTTGTTACTTTAGACCTTATTCTAATTGCTATCCTTCTCCCTCCCAATTTTACCTTCCTCCTTTCAGTCCTTGGCCTTCCTTGAGTCTCCCTAAAAATGTCTACACATTTTTTACTCTCCTAACCTTTTTTGTAATTAGACTTTTTCATGGCTATGACTTTTCTATTCATATTGTCCCATTTCTTTTCTCATACCTCTGTCCTCCATTATCTTACTTTCTCAGGCTCTACCACACAGTGAACTAAACTCTCCTTTTCTTTTCTCCAAATATAATGCATACATTTATTTCATCTTTTCTTATTCCTATTGTTAATATTGCACTACTTTTGCCAATGCATATCATTTTCTCTCTTGTTACAAATATCCATATTATCTTTTCCTGCCCCATTACCTTTTTTATTACACTAAGCAGTTCACAAATATTTTTGCCTCTTATTATTCCCCAAACTTATTGCCTTTCTATACTCTCTTCTGTTCCTTAGTTGTTAACAAAATTAATCCCTCATTTTTTCCTCTAGTCTCCATACACTACCCTGTTTTATCTTCTTTGTAGCTTTACCTATCCCATTTCAACTGTGATTTTTCATTGGCACTTGCGTTCTGTTGGTCCATATACAGATAATAACAATATTTATTCGCCTACAGACAAGTTTCATCAAGTTCTATAAAACTTAAAACAACTTTTACATGTGTACAAGAAATTTAGATACAGATAAACCTTAATTTTGTACCTTTTCTATTCTATACCTGCATCTTTCAATTAAATATTCTTGTAATGTGGATTTAAACTGCTTAATCTTTAGTATTTTTAAACTGGATGGGATTTATTGTACATTTCTCCACCTATTACAACAGGGTTACTTTCAGTGGCTTTTCTTATAGTAGGTGTTCTAAAGACATTTTTCCGATTTCTTATATTATAATTGTGATGGTCAATGTATCTTGTATCTAAAACCAATAAGGTAGACTAAAACATATTGTGAATATCTGGGTTCGCAGAATTAAAAGTCTTGTTTGCAGAAAATTTAAATTGCTCTTTATTTCAGTAAAAAGACACTTTGTACAACCCTGGCAGCAGCAAAATTACGTAACATACACAAACGCAATTTTCAAGCTCGTCTATTTATTCCACACGTAAACAAACGAAAGAATTCACTGTGGTACACTTCAAATTACTACACAGCTGCACACACAATTAACAACTCGCTAGCAAATGACTCGCAACTAACACTTTGCCGGCTTTTATACCTTAAGCCATTATTCTAGAATTCAGTCGATCGTTCGATAACAATCACGATGCAGCGAGAAAGGCGAAACTATCTCTGTCTCTTTCTCTCTCTGTTTCTCTCCCTCTCTCTCTATCTCTCGGAAAACGTTCAGCGCTCGCCCACGCGCCGGCTGCGGCTTGCGCTAGCATAAAACAATGCCTCAGTGACACTGCACCCTCCTAACAGCACCATCATAGCGGGCCAGACGATCCCGGTGTACCATCAACATCTTTCCTCTGCGCACCTTCTGGATGCGGTAGACCACGTCGTTAATTCTCTTTACCACATGATACGGTCCTTGCCACGGTTGTTGAAGCTTTGGGCATCGTCCCTTGGTCCGGGTAGGAAGGTACAATCAGACCAGGTCACCTTGCTGGAATCCTTGGCTGTTGGCTTGCCTCTCGTACAGCGTCTTCATGCGGTCGCTCGCCATGAGAATGTTCTGACGAGCCATCTCATGCATGTAGTGGACATGGTCCACGAGGTTCTCCACGTACTCGGTTGCGGACTGTTTCACTTCCGGGGGGCTCCCAAAAGCCAGGTCACAAGGGAGGCCCACCTCTCGGCCGAACATTAAGCTGGCTGGCGTTATCCCAGTGGTGTCGTGTGTCCACGAGCGGTAGGCCAGCAAGAACAGTGGCACCTTGACGTCCCAGTCTTGCTGATGGCTGGCCACGACCTCCCTCAGGTATTCTTCTAGAGTCTTGATGTACCTCTCGACCACGCCGTCCGACTGCGAATTATAGAGATGTTGTGCGAGTCTTGTTCACCTCAAGACTTTCCAGTGCCTCCATCAGGTGGGACTCAAAATTGGTGCCCTGCTCACCGTTGAGCTCTAACGGAACCCCAAAACGGTATAACAGTTGCTCCACGAGGCAGTCTGTAATCGTCTTCGCCTCCTGGTTCGGGATGGCACACACCTCCGACCACTTGGTGAAGTAGTCCATAGTCCACGGCTACCATCAGGTAGTTGATACCTCAGTCGGACACTGGAAATGGTCCAGATATGTCGATAGCGATGTGTTCGAAAGGCGCCCCGAAGTTGTACTGGTGCATGCGACCCCGGCTCCTGGTCTGGGGGCCACAACTCACCGCGCACACGTGACATTGACGGCACCATCTCTCAGCGTCTGCTCGGAGCCTCAGCCAGTAGTCACGCTGTTGGAGTTTATCGCTCGTTCGGTTTGGTCCTAGGTGTCCTCCTGAAGTACCGGCGTGCACTTCCTCCAAGACTTCCGGGACCTTACTACGGGGAAGTCTCAACCGCTCGCTCTCTGCGTCTTCCCATCTGGTGATTTCCATAACCGGAACAGCACGCCCTCTCTGATCTTCAGCGAATCACATTGGGCCCAATACGACTTGTATGTAGCGCTCCGTGGTGCGATGTCCTCCCATGTTGGTCTTGTCTCTGCCTCCAATTCTCTCAAGAGTGGCCCCAAGTCGGCGTCCGCCAGCTGCTCCCTCCTCAGGCCTGCGCTATCCCATCCGTCCGCAGGCACTGCCGTGACCACTCCGACAGCTGTGGTACGCTCCTTCTCTTCCACTCTTGTGCATTGGCCACACTTCTAGGCAGTTTCTTCGGGACATGGCGTCTGCGTTAACCTGGCTCTTCCCTCTATGATGTTCGGAGGGGAAGTCGTACTCTTGCAGCCTCTGGAATCAACGGGCTGTCTGGCCTTCCAGGTTTCTAAAGCTAAGTAGCTAAGTTAGGGCGGAATGGTCACTCCTCAGGTGAAATGGCTGACCGTACAGGTACTTTTGGAAATGCTCCAAGGTCTTTACCACCGCCAGCAGCTCTCGCCGGGTGACCCAGTAAATCATCTTTGCCTTGGACAGCCTCTTGCTGTAGTAGGCCATCACTCGCTCGTAGCCGTCCTGGACTTGAGGTAGGACGCTTCCAATGCACTGATCGCTAAAGTCGGTGTCGACAATGAAGACGCCGCCTGGTTGTGGCAATCCCAAAATAGGAGCACAGCAAAATGTCTGCTTCAGCTCATAGAAAGCGCCTTTGGCATCCTCTGTCCACACATAAGGCCGGTGTTCTTCCGTCAGGTTAGTGAGGGGCTTTGCGATGTTGAAGAAGCCCTTTATGAAGCGGCGGTAATAACTGCACAGCCCCAGGTAACTGCGTAATTCTCGCTTATCCTTTGGGCGACGCCAATCTGTCACGGCCTGTGTCTTCTCCGGGTCTGTGGCCACTCCGTTGGTGAGACTATATGGCCCAAGTGGCCCAAGTTTTCCTTGTGGAATAACTGGCAATTTTTCGCATTCAGCTTGTTGTTGGTCGCTTGCAGTGTTTGTAGCACCTTGCTCAGGTTGTCGAGATGGTCTTCGAATGTCTTGCTGACGATGATGATGTCGTCCAGGTATAGCAGGCAGGCGTCGTAAGTCAGTCCTCTCATCACTGACTCCATAAGGCATTGGAAAGTAGCTGGTGCGTTGCAGAGGCCAAAGGGCATAACCGTGAACTGCCAGAGTCCTTGGCCTGTCGAGAATGCGGTCTTCTCCTTGTCTCTTGGGTCTAGAGCTACCTGTCAGTAGCCCGACTTCAGGTCCAGGGTCGGGAACCACCGCGCACCAGCCAGCGGGTCCATGGTGTCGTCAATCCGGGGTAAGGGGAAGCAGTCCTTCCTGGTGACAGCGTTCAGCTTCCTGTAGTCCACACAGAAGCGCGGCTTGCCGTCCTTCTTCACCAGAACTATACGGAAACACGAAGGGCTGTCAGATTCTTCGATCATTCCCCTGGCTCTCATTTTCTCCAGTATATCCCGTACCATCGTTGGTTTTGCTAGCGGAACGCGTCTGGGTGGTTGCCGAATAGGTCGGGCGTCTCCGGTGTCGATGTGGTGAAGCACTTGGTCCGTGCGGCCGTAGTCGCTGTTTCCTTGGCTGAAGATGTGCTTGTATCGTCGCCACAGTTGTCGAACCTTCTCTAGCTGCTCTTCGGTCAGGTGGTCGGCCGCCCTCTCCAGTAAGCCTCCTAACCGGGGGCCCAAGTGTTCCGTCGGCACCTGCTCCTGGGCGTTGTCGATTGGCGTTACGCTGAAAACGGACTCGCACGTCCCCAACTCCCTCCCATCCTGGATGTCGTTATCGGTGTCTGATGGATTGAGCAGCCTCACTGGCACCTGCTCTCGACAGGGCAACAATGTCCTGGATACAGAGTCCGTGTACAAACGCCTTCTGGTCCAGCATCAAGTTCTTTGTCCGCTGGCCTTCCAGTCGCGCCGTCACCACCACCTCGCTTCTCGCGGGGACAATCACGTCTTCTCTCAGAATGACGCTGCAGATTCCAAGGCGTTCTTCGGAGTGCCGGAGTATCACCTCTTCTTCATTGAGCCACAGAACCTTCCTGCCGACGTCGACTGTCGCCTCGTGGCTCCTGAGGGCATCCAATTCCAGTATCACCTCCTCAGCCACCTCCGCAACGAACACCCACAGACGCACGGCACTCCACCCCAAGGTCAACTGCAGTAGGACCTTCCTCCTCACAGGCAAGGTGTCGCCCGATGCCGTAACTAGCTGGTATAGTCGGCTCAGTTTTCTCCACGGCAAACCCCTGGCCATGTGCGGTCTGATGATCGTCCCGGCTTCTCCGGTGTGCACAAGCACGCTGCACGGCTTTCGTCTCAGTCAACTGTTCGTGATAAGGCCGTCATCCATACGTCGGCTGACGGCGCGCAGTGTTACTCGAAGGGATGGTGATGACGGCGCCGACGTGTCCCTCGGCACGCCGACTCTTACTCGTTTTCCGGCTGCTCTCCTGGCGTGGGCAGTCTCTCCAGGCATCCCGCTGGCCACACACCAACACACTTGGTCTTCGCCGCTGTCCCTCGGCTGGTCTTCGGCCTCCATTGTAGCGGATACTCCTTGTTCTCGAAGTCGGGGTAGCCGTCACCTTAGCTGCGTCCATCCTTAATGCGGCCGTTGGTGCCTCGTGGATGGTTTTGTAGTTACCGAGCATTAGGTGCTGACGTATCTCATCGTTTCGTCCCCGTCGACGAAGGAGTATGCTGCTTCTTGGGATAAAAATCCAGGAGAGTGGATTTGCTGGCCAGCTGTTCGATTGCCAGGGTGAACTCTTGTAGCGTCTCCCCTGGCTGGAGCCCTGGCCGACGATGTCCTCCACTATGGTGTTCAGGGACTAGGTGTTACTGTCGGCCTTGCCCTCTAGGCCGTTAACGCGGTTCGCCAGGTATTCGACGCGCTCGCGCATCTCCGCGACGTTCTCCTTCACGCCGGCCAACTGTTCCTCAAATTTGGCGGCGTGGACCTCGTTCGCAATCTTCACTTCTGTGGCTAATTTGCCTTCATTTCGTTATCTTTGCGACGAGGTTTTATTTACCGTTTCCATCTTTACGGCCAGGTTGTTATTTGCCGCCTTCATTTCCGTGGCCTGGCTGTTGTTTGCTCTCTTTATTTCGTTAGAAATGGAATATACAGGTTTTGAATACTACGTATAGTGAAATACTTAAAGAAGTCACACGCAAGGGGATAGATATAATAGTTTTGACAGAAACTAAAAGAAGGGTCAAGGGATGACTGGAGAATATATGTATATATGGAGCGGGGTTGAGAAATCACGGAGAGCTAAAAGAGGAGTTTCTATGTTGATTAAAGGGAAATGGAAATCATAAATAAAACAGCTGGAAGAAGTATATGAACGATCTATAGTTATGGAATTAACACTATATGGCAAAGATATAGTTATAATTTGTACATATGCCCCAACAAATGACTCATCACAATTGATTAAGGAGCAGTACTTCGAAAAATTTACGGATTGATAAACGGTTCTTTCTCAAAAAAAAAAGAAAGAATTAATAGTTTATGGGAGATTTGAACAGTAGACTTGGAAAAGGGACAGGAAAGGTTGTTGGTCCATGTGGAGATGTTGAGAATAAAAGTGGACAATGGTTAAAGGAGGAATGTAAGGTGAATGATCTTGTTATAATGAACACGATGTTTAAACACCGTGATATACATAGGTACACATGGGAACAGCACACTAAAGGTCTTAAAAAGCAAAAGTCTGTAAAAAGGACAATGGAACGACAGGAATCTCTGGAAGCAGGAACAAAGGGTGAACTGCTGTAAGTGGAAAACCTATAAATAAAACTAAAATTTCAGTGATCTTCGCAGCCAGGTTGTTATTTGCCGTTTCCATCTTTGCGGCCAGGTTGTTATTTGCCGCCTTTATTTTCGTGGACAGGCTGTCATTCGCTGTCTTCATTTCTGTTAGCTCCGCGGCCAGGTTGTTATTTGCCGTTTCCGTCTTCGCAGCAATGGTTCATTCTCTGTCTTCATTTCTTCCATCTTTTCTAAGATCTTGGGTAATGCAACTTCCATCGCCGTATCCCACTTCTGACACCAAATTTGACTTTGTCGGTTCGTAGATTAAAAGTCTTGTTTGCAGAAAATATAAATGCTCTTTATTTCAGTAAAAAGACGCTTTCTACAATCCTGGCAGCAGCAAAATTGCGTAACATACACAAACGCAATCTTCAAGGTTGTCTCTTTATTCTGCCACACGTAAACAACGAAAGAATTCACTGCGGTACACTTCAAATTACTACACAGCTGCACGCGCAATTAACAACTCGCTAGCAACTGACTCGCAACTAACACTTTGCCGGCTTTTATACCTTAACCCATTATTCTGGGAATCATTCGATCATTCGATAACAATCACGATGCAGCGAGACAGATGAGATTATCTCTGTCTCTTTCTCTCTATGTATCTCTCTCTCTCAGCAAGCGTTCAGCGTTCTTGCACGCGTGGGCTGCAGCTTGCGCTAGCACTACAACAATGCCTCGGCCACTCTAAATAGAGAGGTTTAAAAATATTTTGGCTTGATTCTTTCCTTCCTATCAAGCACATTTTGAAGAACAAGTATTCTGTTCAAATTCTCCCTAAAATCGAATGCCATAATTAATATGGATGTATATCAAACTATAATATGGAAGTTATAGAATACCTTCTTCTTCTTCGTCTTCTTCTTCTTCTTCTTCTTCTTCTTCTTCTTCTTCTTCTTCTTCTTCTTCTTCTTCTTCTTCTTCTTCTTCTTCTTCTTCTTCTCTTCTTCTTCTTCTTCTTCTTCTTCTTCTTCTTCTTCTTCTTCTTCTTCTTCTTCTTCTTCTTCTTCTTCTTCTTC